>JAJKFI010000089.1:2737977-2787690 GCA_029204185.1 Lerista edwardsae
ACACACACACACACACACACACACACACACACACACACACACACACACCCCTTGGAAGCACAGTGTCTGCTGGTGTTCATCATCAACTATTTTTTTCAGCTGCCTGCTAAGCAAGTACCTGGACATTTCATAAGCATCAACATACTTGATACCCAATTTTGTGTTTGCAAGTTTCCAGAAAAGGCTACTCGTAAAAGAAACTGAGCTCCAAATGTTTTAAGGCATTATCTGGTACTTGTCATTGTAAGTATTCACTCCTTTAACTCTAGCCAATTTTAGTTATTAAAGGCAAAATAACCAAAGCCTTTTAAAACATGAGATGCTTACTCAAAGAATACCTAAAATCAAAAGCAGGCGTAGACAACCTGTGACTCAATGTGTGACTAGACACCTGTGACACATAGTCCACCAAGCCATAAATAATGGCTTGCCAGGTGACTGATTTCCCCACTTCTACCAACCCATATTTCAATCCTAGGCAAGTAGCAAAAACTGGACACTTGATCTCCTGATAGCAATACATAGCTGATGAGCCTTGTTCAGCTTGATGAGTCACAAGTTGTGCAAGCCTGACCTATGGCTAGTCTGCTAGCATGAAGAGTTGGAGAAAAGACAAAAACCTCTCTAGTATGGGTTTGTAGGGTCTTTTAAAAGTTAAATAGTGTTCTATTTGGATCTTCTTGCATGAAGTACCTGTCTGATTAAAAAAAGGTGGCACAGTTTGAAATACACATCTATGCCATATTTAAACTCATTTCATCAAGTTATCATTGCCATTTTTAAAACCCAGCAAACAAGAGTGAAGCTCATGTTTGTAAGTCATTTCGTGGTTTTAAGTGAGTACATGCTGACAAATCTGAATACTTACTATGAAAAATTTGTGAAAAAATACAAGATTGCTTGTCACTCAAACCAAGTGAGAAAACTAACAATTTTGTGCTTTCAAAACAATTAGTTGCTCTATATCAAGAAGTCTTTTCACAAAAACTGTCACATTGCTCTAGATTAAAATATTTACACATTAGAATATTGGGAGGGCCACCCCTCTGCTAGTAGAGAGTGGAACATCAGGCGACAATCCAACCCAATTTAAGCATTTTTAAAAATCCCATTGATTTCAATAGCAGGGTTGAGCAAAGGCGTAGATTTCTCCCACTGTATTTAGAAGTACCAAACTTGAGCTAGATTATGCCCCAAATAAATTACAATCAACAAAAATAGTCAAGTCTGTCTAGCACATTTGCTGCTACCAGATAATATTTAATCAAGCTTTGAAAGTTAGGGTTTTAGAAAACCTAACCACAATAAAAAATTTATCATATATATATTAAATCTAAATAATTTCTTATGATCATTTACATTAGAAAAAAATCTAACATGATGCATATTACCCAAGTAGGAATTCAAGGTTACAAAACAAAACTTCAGGGGTTATACAGAGCCCCATGGCAGTAGTAGGTACACATAGTTCATGGAAACTGTAGCCTGCAAAAGCCCCACTGACATAGGGTAATGCACAGGAGGCTGAGCTTGGAGATCCTTGTAGGTAGTCCCTTAGTACCCACATTTCTCTAAATGAAATTGTCACTTCACATCATTCGGAAAGAGAAACACGAAATATTGATGGCCACATACAAACATGCCGTTTCTGGCCAGCCAAAGCATACTCAAGGCTCTTTTATTCCGTTTTCTTTGCATGCTTCTTCTTAGCACTGTCTCCAGTCTCTCCACCAGCAACACAATCATTGGAAGAAGCCGTCTCCAAACCAAAAATAAGGCTGCCCAGTGCGTTCTCAAGCAAAGCAAAGGGGGAACCTTTAAATCCCAACAGCCTCATGGTTACCTGAAAACACACAGAAAGGGCATCAGCTCTGGAATTAAAACAATCAAGTTTTAGGCAGACAGCATTTTTCTAAGGAAAAGGGCATAAAGCAGAATGACAGGCCAATTCCCACCACCACTAGTTTTATTTTGAACCAGTTTTAAATACAACTGGGTAGCCCAAAGCAGTTTGCAAAAATGAAAATCAATACCACGCACTTTAAAAATAAAAGTTACATAAACAAATAAAACCACTGTTAATGAAATAACCACAGGGAAAAAATACCTGCTCAACCAAAGGAAGCATGGGAGGTGTGGATCCACGCAGAGTTTGACAAGTGGAGAAACATATAGTTGCTATGGGACAGATTGCTCCCAGCCGAAGGCACCACAGACATCTTCAAAAGCAGACTTCTCCCTAAATATATTAGCTTGCTCAGGACTGCCACCTATATGGACACTCAGCTCTACCTCTCTTTTCCATCTGAATTCAGGGACAGTAGAGGTTCTAAAACAGTGTCTGAAATTAGCGATGAACTGCATCTGGGCTAAGAAACTATGGCTGCAATCCAATATGCTCTTACATGGAAGTAGGTCCCATTGAACTTAGTATGACTTACATCTAAGTAAGGATGTGCTGTAAGTCTATACAAGGTACTTTTGGTCTACAGCAGCAGTCTCAAAACTGAAGACCGCGCAGCACCTAAAAGGCTCCCCGGAGCGACCACCCCTTATCATTCCACCACGGAGCATTAGGACAGCCACAACTATAGCCCCCAAGTGTCACCACGGCCAGCAGCACCTGCCCAGAACACCGCGTGCACAGGCTGCTGGGACAACAGAACCCAGAAGCGGCTGCCTGTCACATCACTGAGGGGCTGTAGTCGTGGCTGTCCCAACACTCCCCAGCGGAACGATAAGCGTTGGTCCCCTGGCGGATGGAAAAAGCTATCTCCAGATTTGGCCTGCAGGCTGGTGTTTGGAGACCGCTGGTCTATAGATACACTAATCCAGGATTGGGTATACAGCCTATTTCAGATGAGGTTACACTCCCTGCCAAAGACTAGATTCACAATCTGTGGGTGCTTCTGGACCACGCGTTACTCCTGAGTGGTCAGGTGAAGGGGATGGGCAGGAACTGCCTTTACAGCCTCAGCTATTGCTCCAACAGCAGCCTTCTTTGAAAAAGACAGCTCTGACTACCCACTCGCCCCATGTCTTGGACACATCCAGGCATTATAGTAATGCACGTCACATGTGGTTCCCTGTCCTTTTTAACCTTTATACCATTAGACAGACGCCTTGAGGACCTCCTGAGAGGGAGGGGAAAGTACGGGGCATAATTTTTAAAAACAAGCAAACAAATAAAAATGGTTGACTCTGAAGAGAGATCAACCACTGTTGATCCAGAATGTTACAGCCAGACCATGGTTGAGTGCTCAGTACAGGGATCATGTTATTCTCCCACTGATCCTCCATGGTTCTCACAGCCCAATCCTGCCCAACTTTGCAGCACTGCTGCAGCCATGCCAATGGGGTGTGCACGGCATCCTGTGGTGGGGAGGGCAATCACAGAGATGGCCTCAAGGTAAGGGAATGTTTGTTTCCTTGCCTCAGGGTTGAATTGTAGCTGCATCAGCACTTGAAAGTTGGTTAATAATAAGGATTGGGCTGTCAATCTATTTTTGGGTACAATTTAAAGTACAATTTCTGACCTCCAAAGCCCTATAACAGTTTTGGGCTGAGTTTATCTTACAGACTGCTTTGTCCCATAATCGCTTGTAAAGATCTTCAGCAAGCAGCGTTTCTCCGTGGCCCACCACTTTAAAGGCGAAGCTCATGGGGACATGGCACAAGGCCTTTTGGCCTCAACTATGGAACTTCCTCCCCTGCACCAAAGAGAGCATGTCACTAAAATGTATAGAAGGGAAGGACTTTGTCCCACAGTCCTGAAAGAATTAATTCCATTCTCTCTTCCTCTCTAGGAAAAGTGCTGTCGCAAAATTGTAGCACACAGTTGAGCGTACCAACACCCAAAACCTGATCTCTTGTTTCAAAGTGACTTTAAATCACCACACTGAATTTTGTTAATTCAGGTTCAAAGTGACTTCATTGCTTCCTGTGAAAGGGAGAACAGAAGCACTACTTATTTTTATGGCATTTAAAATCAGCCATAGCTATATGGTATATGAATGTGCATTACCAAAACAGTGGTGTCATCTACAAATAAGGAACGGGAACGCTGGGCAGGACTTACGCAGGACTTCCACGTGATTGGCTGCCTGCCCGTCCCGTTCTGCGGCTGCCCTGGCCTCAGGGGGGGGGTGCCTGCTCACCGGGGGAGACGGGTGGGGGCGCGCCAGAGCCTGGGTGAGCAGCGGTGGGGCGCGCAAACCAGGGGCAGCCCCCCCCAGGCCAGGGCAGCCACGGAATGAAATGGGCAGGCTGCCAATCATGCGGAAGTCCCGCCCAAGTCCTGCCCAGCGTTCCCATTCCTGATTTGTAAATGACACCACTGTACCAAAACCATCCATAGACAGTAAAATACACCCCCCGAGACTCCAAAATTCTTACCGCTTTGAATACTATGAAGACGGTGAAAAGAAACATGAGGTTGTGCTTTTCGATGGGAAGACACAAGGTGTGCTGCATTGTGAAGAGTACTGCCCCAACCAAGCTTGTTTTCACAGAACTGGGAAACAGAACACAAACATAAAAGGGAAGGCTTGTTTCTCATTCCTCTCTCTCCCCCCATCATAGAGCATTTAAGTGTTCTTAGATCTCACAGTAGGATTGTTCATATTTGTGAAGAATTCACCCACCCACCCACCCACAGCAAAAGAGCCATTATGTTGCAGACTGACTGCATGCATCAAGCAGTTCCCCACTACAACTATTAAGGATGCTAAAGAGGCAAGACCCACTTGTGTTTAAGTTGTTGCTTACCTCTTTAGTTGCAGAAGAGGCTGGGCAAGAGCATTTAAAGAAACTTCTAAGCTGCCTGCTCAATTCTCCCTGAGTAGAAAGAGTTTAGCTGGATTGCACTTTCTCCACATAAAAAGCAAACTCGCACCCTGAACATCCAGCCATTTGCTTTGGCCCAAAATCCTGGAGATTATCTTCTCTGCATCTACAGGTGCACCCCTATATCCACAGTTTCACTTACCTGCAGTTCTCAAATCTCCCCCATTGCACTCATGATTCACCTCTCTTTGTTTACAAATGCTTTGCAAAAAGAAACTTCTTCCTTTTGCTTTGGAACATCAAGTAGACAACGAGAACCTGTCTTGGAGCTGCAAGAGGAATGCTACAGGAGGCGATTGGGAACATTAACAGGAAGTGGACAGCAGAGGACTTCCTGTTAGAGTTCTCACAATCACCTCCTGTAGCATTCCGCTGTGCGGCATGGGCAGGCTGCCAGAAGCCTGAATGCTTGAAGAGAACAGATCAAATATTAACAGGAAGCAGTTAAGTTCTACTTCCTTTTAACTTTCGATCTAGTTTTGTCAAGCATTCAGGCTGCTTGCAACCTCCTCAAGGCACGCTATAAATGCTTACAGCGACCTGTTAAAGGAAGAATCGCTTCATCGGTAAGCTTTTGAACACTAATGGCACAGAGGTGCACAGCTGGTGCTATTAGTACAGGCATCCACGTATCCACGGGGAGTTCTGGGAATGGCTGCCCTGCTGACACAGGGGCCCGTCATGTATCTATCTAGTACCGTTCAGCCAAGGATTTAGTAGGGTTCAAAAAAGTGTTAGATTAGAATGGGGTTTTTATATAAATGCATAAAAAAAAAACCCTTTTCAAATCCAGCTCTTAATGATACTGCCACAAGATATGCTCCTTACAAAACATTTCTCCCATCATCAACTTTAGTACACCGCTTTTAAAAATAAATAAATTAAAGCTTTATTTTCCTTTGGCCAGCATATATTTTTAAAAAGGACATAAAAGAAGTATCTCTGGTGCACTAAACTGACAGAAATTATTTTTCATCATCGTTGAAGGATTTAGGTCACACTCCAAAAGGACAGCTCCTGCCACAATAAGAGCTGGGCGGGGGTCAGGAGGGAGAAGAGCCTACGCTCGGGGTTGGCAACAGCTCTGCTTGCACGTCTCTGCTTCTCTCCTGTCAGTCTTTATTATCTAGGATAGTGGCATGGAAGCAGGGTGCCTAAGTGCTTTTGCGCCCCTGCTGCTTTTATCACACCAGAAGTCACAACCCTGTTTTCAAAATAATCGTTTCCACAAAAAAACACCGTCAGGAAGGGCAAGGGGACTTTAAAATACCCACCGTGAGCTCGTTTTCCCTTTGCAGTGGTTGGCGATGGCCTGCCAGCCAGTTTCAGTTCCTTCGTCCTATGGCAGGAGCTAAATCGGGAGTGATTTAACATGCCCAATTTAGCTACCGCCAGCCCGAGCTGAAAGTTGTAACTCAAGCCGTATTCCCCCGTGTGCCAGAGATGCGCTGCTCACAGCATAGCATACTAATGCAACTTATTACAATAAAATACCTGAACCTTTTGTATAGCGCTTTCAGAGTGGGCAAAGGGCTCCGCAGGCATTCTTGTCCTAACAACACTGTAAAGGTGAGCAAGTACTATCCTTGTATCATAGCTGGGGGAAGGTATCGCCTAAAGTCACCTTGGGAGATTTCATGGCAGCGTCAAGGCCAGAACGTTCTGATTCGTAGTCCGCAGTCAATCTCTCAGGGCGCAAGTCTAACCTGGAGTTAGGCTGGCACAGTTAAGCTGGCACAGTTAAGCCAGCAATGTTTGGCCAGCACAAGGGCCACTGTAAAGCGCATTTGGACCACTCTCGGAGTCAGGGAGGATGGCGCACATCTGTGTGCTGGCCTCTCTGACTCCGAGAGTGGTTCAAACATACTTTACGGTGGTCCTTGTGCCAGTCAAACTTTGCTGGCCTAACTGTGCCAGCCTAACTCCAGATTAGGATTGCACTGTCAATCACTATGGTATACTGGCTCGCTGCACTCTCTGTGCTGTGAATTTGTTTCACAGACAAGTTTTCACATCCTCATAAATACTGATACATTGTTCCTGATTAATTACACTTATGGGCTTGAAGGTGTAATTTGTAGAAGCCAGTGAAGGATCCAATATTATGATAGACAGGGTCTGTTTGTGGGCAAGTAAAGGGATGGCCAATATTCTGCAGATACCTATGGAGAGAGTCCCATTTCTTTAGAAAGACTGTCCAGTATTAGAACTGGAAGCAGGTGTAGGGTTAGCCACCACCATGAATGTGCCCTCAGGTGTTCCATTTCCTTTTTGGTCATAGGGGCAAAATGGCAGCCATTTCTTATAACTACTTATAAGTAACCCTCAAGGATATCAAAACGTTTGCTAGCAGTGGAGTCACTGCCAATACTTTTGTCAATGGAAACCACCAACTTGCATGGGAACAAGAACACAAAGCATATTTTAGTACGCAATACATAAAATCCATCCCTCCTCTAGTCAAAGACACCGTAGTTGCTTTGCAACCTGCCTCCTGGCTTTGCAGTGCTTTTATTTAATGCCAGGTTGACAGAGTCAAATTACTATCCCCAAGAATGGTTTGATCCAGGATGAATGGCTCAGCCTGGTTCACTGTGACTGCAACTCACATCCAGTTTTCTAGCATGAAAAGTCAACATTACAAGCCTTGGGAAGCCCTGCAGAGGTGGGGAATGGGGCTGGGTGGACTTACCAGTGCCTGCCCAGTGTCCAATAGGGTTGGGGAGCCCTGCAGACCCTTCTGCAGGGCTCTCTGTGCATTCAAAACGTAAATGAACGATTGTGACCCACTTCTTGGTTGCGATCGCAAAGCCAGAAGAGGGTGGCAATCCTATTTTTTGTTTTTACTTTTTGAACGCACAGGGAGCCCTGCAGAGGGGTCTGTAGGGCTCCCCAACCCCACAGGATGCTGGGGCAGGCACTGCTAAGTCCACCCAGCTCCATTCTATGCCATTCCCTAGCCCCTGCCCCTTAAGGGAACATAGGCAGTGCTCCTCAAGCTCTTCAGGTTGAAAACCACTGGACTAAGGCATTAGCTACAATGTCTCTTGGACCGAGAATCCGGCCACTGTAATCCATGCATTGGTAAAGGTTGGTCTGCTGCAACATGCAGTATGTATGTGTGGGGCCTGTGTGTGTGTGGGGGGGGCTTCAAAAGATACACTGGCCACTAATCCATTTCACATTTCAAAGTACTGGTGCTTACCTATAAAGCCCTGAACGGCTTGAGAATTGAGGACATGGACCATCTCATATCACATGAACCTGCCCTGGACACCATTTGAAATCAGGGTTATATGGCCCTATGTTTAGGGATTCCCTCAGCAAACCAATTAGCATGAAAAGGATTGCCTCAAGGTAAGAAATTTGAAAACCACTGATTTTTAGCTATCCCTTTAAGGAGTCGGGTTTCTGAAGAGCTAATACAAATTTCTCAGTACAAAGAAAGAGAACATTCTCAGAACTGTACCAATTGTAATATGCCTTTCACCAACTTACCAAGACATGTTCAGCAGTTCATTAGTTTCAGGCCTCCATACACCTCTCACCAACTGTTCAAAGTTAGATATTAGGCCACCACCAGCTCCTGATAATTCAATGAACATTATTACAAGCATAGCTCACTTCAAAAGGTCTTAGGTACTCAATCCTGCTTCTAGTTAGGGCAATGACAAAGACGTCACATTACCTTCCACAGGAGCAGGATATGATCCTCAAGCTACAGACATCAACACAATGACCTACTTTACAATTACTGAAATTGGATGCTCACTTTCAGACTCCTTAGGAAGTGTCCTATTCTCAGAGGGCAAGGCCTAATATTTCTCTCGCACAAAAACATTCAAACGGAATAATCTTAAAATTCTGTGAAAGCTGAACAGAGAAGAATGGAGGCAGCCAACATCACAAGGCACTTGGTAGTTTAGAATTCATTATTGTCTCATTTATCAAGAAACCACTAAGTTTCATAGGGACATTCTTACTGAAGAGACAAAATATGCAATAGAAAAGGAGCCAAGTGGAAAACCTCTTAACAAAACTAGCAATATGAATGAAACCCATAAAGCAAGGTTAGCAACTGGAAACCACTGACCAAAATGCGGCATCCCTCCCAGTGGCCATGTGCTGTTATCGCCCTTTAATACTTTAAAGATGGTCTGTCTCTTTAGGACACGAAACCATCTTCTGTTCCTATACTAATGAAAGCACTTTGAATATTTTTTTTTTCCTTTTGTGGTCAAAAAGCAGTATACAACTATTCTAAGTAATAAAGCCACAATCCTAAGCATGCTTATTTTTCCCTCTGAAGTCAGAGGAATTTACATCTGAGTAAACATTGGATTGCATTTTGTGGCCTTTGCAAAAAATTACAATGGCTGGATTTGCCTCCAGGGAATGATCCTTGTTGAAGTGCCATATCCTACAAACATTCTCAATCGAAGCAAGGTTGGAAATGTTCAAACACTAAAAAAAAAATTGAGAAGAGAAGAGACTTCACATGTTACCTCTAGCCCAGCCAACTACTATCATGACGATCCAGGCATTTTTATAGCGGCTGTGTGCATGAGCAACTCCACCCATGATTTTCCATGTTCGAGTCACTTCTTTCATCCCTACAACCAGCAGTCGAATAGGCAGAAAAGCGACGAAGTGGTAAACCAGATTGTGCGGACAATAAAATACGAGATACCTGGGGGGAAAAAATTGTAGAAAAAAGTTTAGGCACTAAAACACATTTGCAACTGAAGTATGCTGACAAGAAACAAACTCAGAACATTCCTTAAAATTCACCATTACGTCTAGTAATGGTGAGAATATTAGGACCAGTAATAACGGTGAGAATGATTAAAGCTACCTAGCTGATTAACCAGCATGCTTTAACTGATTCAGCCTCAATTACAGTATTAACCATAATATTCATGTCCCAATAAAGGTGAATTTTTGAAAATTCTGCAAGAAGAGTATCTCAAGCAGGATTTCTTTGGAAAGCTATTGTGATCCCTTGATATTTTTTGGGGGGGATTATGCCACTGCACTTCTCACTGGGGCTTTCACCCGTTGGGTACAGGAAGTTTAAACTATCCTGAGATGGAGAATGAAAATAAGCTTTGAGGATTTCAGCCATGAAGCAAGCATTTTCCAAGTTCAGCCACACAATATGGTATATACAAGTGGTTCCCGAACTCCTACAGGGGAGTTGGGAATCACGTAAGTGTGTACAGGGGGGAGCTATTGCAGTGACCCAACTGGTATGGCAAGATCACACCACTACCAGGGACAAAGCGGTTATTTTTACTCACCTCTGTCCAGGGGAAGCACCCCTGGACGCTTCCACATGGCTCCCCAAACCTCAGAATGAGTAAAAATAGCAATCAGAACCTACTTCCGGTTTCAAAATCAAAAACCAGAAGTGAGTTCCAATCATTATTTTAGTCATTATGAGGCTTGGGGAGCTCTGTGGAGGCATCTGCCCACAGGAGGCCAGCACTGGCAGAAGTGAGTAAATCAATCAATAGTATTTATATACCGCTTTTCAACACAAAGCGGCTTACAGGCAAATAGTAATAAAAAGTTAAATGGCTCCCTGTCCCAAAAGGGCTCACAATCTAAAAAAAAAAAAAAGCCCCATTGGCCCTGTAGTGGCCTGATCCTGGCAATTGAGTCACTGCCATTACTGCAAGGCAGGGGCGTAACTAGGGTGTGGCAGGGGGTGGCACGAGCCATGGGCGCCATCTTGCAGGGGGCGCCGTTCGCATGGTGCCCGCCCCCGCCAAAATGGCGCCCACGGCCCGCCCACTCCCTGCACCGCATTCTCCTCGCTCTGGCTGGCCTTAAAGAGCCAGCCGGAGCGAGGAGAACGCACTGCCACCCGGCGCCCTTTCAAATAGATTCGCCCCTGCTGCAAGGCACTCCCTTAAGGGGGAATGCCCTGCTTCCAATTCCCCTGGTGGGTTATGACCTAACAGTTTGGGAACCGCTAGTATATATAGTTAGTCAGAAATACCCACTTACAGATACAGGAAAAAATTCATCAACAGCAAGAAACGCATGTTGTTCCCTATATTTAGGTGCTGCACTTCAGAATCTGCTCGCCATAGTGAAACCAGACAGCAAGGAATTCAGCACACACACACACAGGCAACAAGCTTCAGCCTCGCTGAGACATCACTTGTGCATCTGGTGCGCCATACCACAGCATGATTACAGAGAGGCCCATTTGTGCAATTTTCCTCCCAGAGAGAGGCATGAAGCATGAGCCAAGCCTCTGTGCAATACAGTCTGGGCACTGGTGTGGGGTGCTCAGCTCATATGTAATGCTATCGGCACTGCTCTTCCACCACTGAAGGCTGTTGCAGACCGAGTATGCATGAGTCAGGGCTAAGAAAACTGCTGGCTCAGTCATATCTCAGAAACTTTCCAAACACACACAGGTGCAGATGGCGTGATGCAGTAGGCAAAGAGCACGCTTGCCAAAGTTATTCTGAGGAATGGAGCCCTCTTGAAACTTCCCACATAAGCCAGGCGCCAGTAGAACGGCATTCTCCTGCTCCACTCCCCACAGTTAGCCCCTTGCCCAACTGCTCTTTGCATTGCACATTCAGAAGCTTATCGCATATGCACAAGTTCTTCGTTCAAGCATTCGGCCCTCTCGGGCAGGCCACCAGAGCATCTCTCCCTCCCTATAATCACATTCTCAGAAACTTCCAGCACTTCTCAAATTTCAAGAACTGCGACAACGGTAAGTTGTGCACACGCACACAAGGTGCACACAAGTTCCTGGCCCGCTTGATAATGTCTCATAGGTTTGTAACAATCCGGACAGAATTAACAATTGAGTTTTTATGTATGTGGTTATGGCGGCATTATACACAACACCAATACAACTACTGCACAACTTTATAAAACTGCCCCCAACAGTTTGCAGTAATCTGAAAAATTTATTTATTACAGTATTTATATACCACTTTTCTTATAGCCTTGAGTCTTGCAGATGGTGGTTTACATAGGCAGGTTGATCATAAACCCCTCTTTTTAAAAATTGTATACACACGCTAGCTAGTCTATGAGAAAAACTCACAGCTCCTCCTTTCTCCAGAGTTTGCCTTTATTGTACAATCATTGTTCTGGATGTATAGCTCTTGCACTCTCCAAACCTTCCCAGGAAGTGTCAAAATACACGTCATGCTGGTTCTCCAGATCAGTTTCTAATGCCTACATCAAAATCTACAATAATGGGGATCAAAAACAAGAGGCCCTAAGGCCAAACCTGAGCCCCTCAGGAATATAACTGGACTAACCTCTGGCCTAGAGGCCATCAAGGTACGTGACGGTGGTACACAAAGAGTTTGCTATCCATTTTGGAGAATACAGCAGGGTGGCCTTCCCCCCCCACTCTCCATCCCCCTCCCAGGCGTCCCTTTCAATACCAGCTGTTTCAATGCCAATATATAAACTACTGTTGAATGACACACTTCAAAGTTTTGAACAGTCTTACGTTTTTATCCATTCACAGTGAAAAATCTTTTTAGTGAAAATACTATCGTGCATAATCACAGTAGGTGAATATCAGGTGTACAATGGTGCCTTTTGCACATCAGCATTACATAATGCAAGTTATACATTGGTATTTGCTTTATGGGTAGATCAGCAGATTCCATGTGACATCCTAGGAAGATATAATAGAGTATAAAATAACATGCAGTTTTTGCTTCAACCGCATTAAAAACAGTTGAAACAAGTTTACAGAATGCCCAGCAATATTTCCAATAAGGACCAGTAGATGTCACCAGTTGACAACCATTACCAAATCTTTTTTATAGTGATGGTTTGTTTAATGGAAAAAAAAGTTGTACTTCAGACTTTATGTACTACTAAGACATGGACTGAAATAAAATAGAGAGAAGCTGACTGAGAGAATGGTTCTATGGAGCATAAATAATTTGGATTTCTTCCATTTTACAGCCAATAAAGCATTCCTAAATGTGACAGATTTTACGTGAAAATTGCTATACACACCTTTATTCTTTATTCATATACCCCTTTATTCATATATCATTTCTCCAGGCTACCAACATTTTTTCACTTGCGTACCCCTTGGCAGCCCATTTCCACAAGTTGTACCTCTCATATTACACTTTCAAAACTAAAGATCTCCCAAGTGGTACATTTCATTTTGACAATGATTTTCACAGCCTTTAAAAATAAAAACAAGCCTCCAATCCACTGATCCCCAAGTCCATTAAAGGGTGCGAGCTAGAATCCAATTCCTCGGACAAAGTTCCCCATGCGCCCTATCAGGAGAGGAGAGGAAAGTTATACAGTATGTCCCTACTGGTGGATCAAGTTGCCACCATAGAGCAGTGGCATGCGAGCGGAAGGTGAGGCAGCAACACCGCAGTCGCTGACAAACCTGTGAGTGTGCAAACCTCACAGCCCACCCACTCACACCACGTAGGTTGTGAGTGTTTGCACACTCACAGGTTCGGCAGCAGCACTGGCTGACAACTGACCTAAGAAAGCGCCTGGCGGGATGTTCCGCCCGCACGCCACTGCTATGGAGAAGCAGAACCTTTTAAGCACACTTCTTGTGGGTATGTTTACAAAAAAAAGACCTTGCTGAATGATATCAATGTAATCAGCAAAAGTCAAATGGCCATCCTTACCTCCCCAAGCAAAGGGATTTGAGCCTTTAGCATGCCACTTAATTATTTTTCACAGTACCAGCACAATGGGTAGCACTAGCAAGCTTGACAAATGCACGCACGCGCACACACGCACGCACACTCATAACATAAGAACAGGATCACTGGATCAGGTGAAGGGCCCCATCTTGTCCAGTTTCCTGTTTCTCACAGTGGCCCATCAGATGCCTCAGGGAGCACACAAGACAACCAGATGCTTGTATCTCGCTGCCACTTCCCTGCATCTGGAATTCTGAGGTAGCTTATTACCCTTGCACCACCCTCAGGGATGACACCAGACTGAGGCTGGGGATTAACATTATTAAACACGTGACCAACTTTTAAGTCATGAAACCTACTGAACCCACCGTCCCCCCCTCGCCAGTCTGGTAGGCAAACAACAACAACAACTCGTGTTCATCAAATGGAATCTATGCCCAATTCTTCCTATGTAAAAATCAATTTGTTCCAGGGATTAATTCACATATGTGCCCGTCTTTAAGATTACGCTAACTGACGGGAACAGCTAGACCAACCAGCCAGCAGATCAACTTTTGCTGTGGAGCAAGCTTGCTGAGAAGGGGTGAGGCCAGTGGTCAGCATTGCTGCTGATAGGATTTGGATTAAAGCTGCTTTTCCAGTCAATATTACATAATTGTGAAGCAAAGCATTACTATTTTCCTATACAGAGATCAACTGTATGTAGGACAAACGCATTTGCTCACAGTTGTGCAAACAACGGAGTCAGTAAGTTTTGCATCTTACATATGTCAGTCAGACCAGCAAAATACGCAAAAGCAGCTGCCCAATACGCTTTGGAAAAAACCAAATGTTGTGCATGCCAGCACAGAAATGCTTTCATGCAGGAAAACGGAAATGAACACCCCTATGTTCCAAGTTTATCCCATCGAGGATTTCAGCAGAAATGATCAGCAGAATCCTAGAAATGTTTACTTGAAGTAAATCCCATTTTGTTCACTGGAGTTTACTCCCAAGCAAATGTGCTTAGGACAGCAGCCAAAGATAATGGATTAGATTTTTCTTTCATCAAGTAATAGCATTATTTGTTTCAAGTTTATTTTGGCTGTTTGCAACAATAAAACACATTTTAAGTCCCCAAGTCATATCCCTGGTATATAATAGGTAACTCCCACTGAACCTCACCGGAGCGTCTTTCCATGTTAAGTAATGGTGTCTAATACATTTTATAATTTGAGATTTTCCTAGGACACTTAAACACCTGAGAAGAGCAACTCGGGTTTTTCCAGAAGCCCATGGTTTGGACTGTGAGACCCAGCTATTCGCATAAAAATAGCCTATGCTGAAGCATATTCTCAAATTTGGGAAACAGTAATTAAATATGAGAAGAGAGGACTCTTTAGAAAAGACCCTCATGCTGGGAAAGATTGAAGGCAAAAGGAGAAGGGGGCGGCAGAGGATGAGATGGTTAGATAGTGTCACCGAAGCGACGAACATGAAGTTGGGCGAACTCCGGAAGCTAGTGGAGGACAGGGAGGCCTGGCGTGCTGTGGTCCATGGGGTTGCAAAGAGTCGGACACGACTTAGCGACTAAACAACAACAATTAAATATGGTTATTATACCTTAGTACTGATTGAACAGAGGAATTATATTACTGTAATAAGAGCAAAGCATCAATCAACAAAAGATTCTTCCCCCTTTCACTCAGGCTGTTAATAGACAATGTGAGTTACAATACGGAGTTAAATAATATCCTGGCAGGTCTGAACAAAAGCCTGAAATTCCAAAGTTCAAGGCTGACTTGAAACTATTTGTTAATGAGCTTCACTAATTATTAAGGAATCCTAAAGGGAGGACACGTACTTCTGTATGAACATAAAAGACAACAAATAACCTTTTGTGCTTGTGACTAGGAGCTGAATCCTATTCTCCCACCCTCCACAATGCAAGAGGCACCAAAATGGCTTCCGCTGCATCCTGTAAGGGGCAATTGCAGAGGTCTCCTCTGGATAAGGGAACAATTATTCTCTTACTCAAGGGTAAGCCTCTGTGGCACAGAGGCATCTACACCGGCCTGTGCTAGGTAACTAGCTGGTTCAGGTCTACATGGACGAGCCCCACAGGATTGGGTCTGGGAAGGGGGTTTGGATTCAGCAGCCACTGCTACCGCCAAATGTACCCTCTTCCCAGACTCAATTCACTCATTCCCCACCATTCCCCAGCTTGCATTAGAAATTGGTTTGAGGGAGGGAGCAGTAGAGGCAGACTTGGGGTGAAAGGCGCCCCAAATCCATGACCCCCTTGCAATCTGCTGCTGATGGAACCTACATCAGTTGGTGGACTGGACTGATTGGCGGGGTGGGCAGCTCATTGATGGGCTGGCCCCCACACACACACAAATGCCAGAGCACTCCCACCTCCCAGACGTACAGTGGCATCAGCAGAAAAGGGGCAAAAGAAAAGAACTGCTACGAATGCACAACCCCCAGAGTTCCAATCCCCTCATCCCACTCGCACCAACACATATATATTTTTGGGCAGAGCAAAGGTAGAACGCTAACTGCCCTCTCCCAAAGGCGCTATGAGAAACAAATACACAAGTCTCTCTGTAGCAAGGGTTTGAGTTCATGTGGGGACATTCACCATCCTGGAAAGACCCCATGTGCCAGGGGAGGGACTGGAACAAGTTACAAGGGAAGTCTCGGCAGAACCCAGGCAAAGCAGGGTGCTGGAAGGTCACTGCACAAAGACACAGGCAGGGAGCCAGGCAAGACAAATTCGAGCCCAGCTGAGGGATTTGCCCTAGTTAGCAAAGCACTCACGTTTTGCATGACTGGCCAGAAACACCGATGGCAGGGACCACCAGAAGGAGGACAGGCAGGTCTCGAACCTACCCCAGCCACTGCACAAACCTGCTCTCCAACCACACAGGGACAGGAGGAGACAAAGAGCTGATCCTCTGGAAGTTAACATCACAGCAAACGGTCACACCTAAGTAAATGGACCTATCCGAGGGACAAATGCATGGGCCAATCACTGGGCTGGAAAATGGAACATCCACTGCAGCAGCATGCCCAGCTAACTATACCGAAACACACCCAATGCTTTATCGCTTTGGCATGGCAGCAAAAAACAGGGGGCTTCTCGGCACTGAAAAGCTTCTTCTGCCTTGCAGAGTTCCGCCCTGAGGAGAGGATTGGGGCTTTAGCTGATTAATTGTTATTTGAGGTGAAATGCTTTCAGTAAGTATCCTTAATCAAATAGCAGCTTTTAAAATATATAGTAATATCACAGTAGAGGAGAATTTTTCTTCTCTCAAATAGAGGGGGGGGGAAAGTCCTCTTTCAACACAAAAGGTGTTGTTGTTCCTCCCCCCTCAGAACTATTAATCCGTTTGTATTCACATTTAGATGAAGAATAATCAATCAATTCTTGTAATCAGGCAACACCACCAAAATTAACCCCTCAGGCATACTTGGAGCCATATGTCATGCAACTCTGAGGATAGTTTTAGTTGTAGGCAAACTTCTTTTTTAAAGCTGCTTACCAGACTGACGAGGCAAGGAGGATATTTGTGATGTTGGCAAGAAACGCAACTGGAGGTTCCGCAAGCATCAAGGCGGATAAAATGGACCCACCAAAGCAGTAAAGCATAGCGCTAAACCAGCATGCAACTGGGCTGTTGTACGCTACTTCTACAGCTCCTGAAACAAACCAAAATGCAAACAGTTGTTTATAAGAAGTTCTGCCATCACCTTCGTATTTTTAATCTCCTTAAAAAGGAGACTGCATGCAAACAAGTGAAGGCAGCCATAGATAATAAGAACATAAGAAGAGCCCTGCTGGATCAGGCCAAAGGCCCATCTAGTCCAGCTTCCTGTATCTCACAGTGGCCCACCAGGTGCCCCAGGGAGGCATGAGACAACAAGATGCTTGCATCTGGTTGCCACTCCCTTGCACCCGGTACTCTGAAGTAGCCTACTACTAATGTAAGGAGGTTGCACAATCCACCATTGCCTATAGCCCATGGTGGACTTTTCTTCCTGAAATCCGTCCAATCCCCTCTTAAAGGCATCAAGACCGGATGTCATCACCACCTCCACAGAGTTCCACAGATTAACTACCCGCTGGGTAAAAAAGTACTTCCTTTTATCTGTTTTAACTCTCCCAACCCTCAGTTTTAGCGATGCCCCCTGGTACTGGTGTTTTGAGAGAGGGAAAAGAACATCCCTCTATCGACTCTATCCCTTCCATGCATTATTTTCTATGCCTCAATCATGTCCCCCCTCTGGCACTTTTTTTCTAGGCTGAAGAGTCCCAAACGCTGCAGTCTTTTGATCTTCACCACCCAGAAAAGTTTTGTGTCATCCGCAAACTTGGTCACCTCGCTGCTTATCCCTGTCTCAAGGTCATTTATGAACAAGTTGAAAAGCACTGGCCCCAAGACAGATCCCTGGGGCACTCTGCTTTTCACCTTTCTCCATTGTGAAAATTGCCCATTGACCCCCACTCTCTGTTTCCTGGCCCTCAACCAATTCTGGATCCATAAGAGGACCTGCCCTCTTATTCCCTGACTGTGAAGTTTCTTCAGCAGCCTTTGGTGGGGGACAGTGTCAAACGCCTTCTGAAAATCCAGGTACGTGATATCCATAGGTTCACCCACATCCACGTGCCTGTTGACCTTTTCAAAGAATTCCAAAAGGTTCGTGAGGCAAGACTTACCCTTAGGATTTTATCTTTGATGAGGCTTTCCACCATCTTACCCAAAACAGATGTAAGGCTGACCGGCCTGTAGTTTTCAGGGTCCCCCCTTCTCCCCTTTTTAAAGATTGGCATGACATTGGCTATCCTCCAATCCTCTGGCACCATGGCCATTTGAAGGGACAAGTTGCATACTCTAGTTAAGAGGTCAGCAACTTCGTTCTTTAGTTCCTAAATAACTCTTGGATGTATACCATCTGAGCCTGGTAACTTATTTATATGTAATTTATCAATTTGATCTAAAACATCTTCTTTATTAACCATTATCTGATTTAATTACTTAGTTAGGAAGGGACAGCCCTTCCTAACTAAGTAATTAAATCAGATAATGGTTAATAAAGAAGATGTTTTAGATCAAATTGGGCTTTGGTATCAGCCCAATTTCTTCTGCCACGAAGACAGACACAAAGAATTCATTTAATTTCTCTGCGATCTCCAAGTCCCCTTTTATCTCCTCTTTTCCTCCCTCACCATCCAGCGGGCCAACCACCTCTCTGGCAGGTTTCCTGCTTCTAACATATTTGAAGAAGCTTTTCTTATTCCCCTTTATGTTGCTAGCCATGTGTTCCTCAAAATCTTTCTTGGCCTCCCATATCACCTTCTTACTTGTCTTTTGCCAGAGTTTATGTTGTTTTTTATTCTCCTCACTGGGGCAAGACTTCCATTTATGGAAAGAAGCTTCCTTGCTCTTTACAGCTTCTCTAACTTTGTTTGTCAGCCATGCAGGCACCCTCCTGGACCTTGCCGAACCCTTCTTTCTTTGCGGTATACACTCCCGCTGGGCCTCTACTACTGTTTTTTTAAACAGCCTCCATGCAACCTGGAGGGATTGGACTCTTTTTACCTTCCCTTTCAATTTCTTTCTAACTAGCCTCCTCATCTGAGGGAAATCTGCTCTTCGAAAGCCAGGGTTCTTGTGTCAGATTTGCTCTGCACTCTTTTCTGGACATGCATGGCAAAATCAATCGCAGTATGGTCACTGTTCCCCAATTCCTCAGTAACACTTACATCCCTAACTAGGTCCCGAGTACCACACAATATTAAATCCAGAGTCACCTGTCCTCTGGTGGGCTACATGACTAGCTGCTCTAAGGCACAGTCATTCAGCACGTCAAGGAATCCGGTCTCTCTTTCTTGACCAGAGCAGCAGTTGACCCAGTCGATATGAGGATAATTGAAGTCCCCCATGATTACAATCCTGTCTCTCTTGGTCAATGTCCTGATTTGTTTCCTCATTTCAAGGTCCCCTTCAGGTTTTTGATCTGGAGGACGATAGCACCCCCCCCCGACTATTACATCGCTCTTATGGCCTGGTAGTTTAACCCACAGTGACTCTATGGTGGAGTCCGGCCCACCTTCAGTTTCTACTCCACTGGATTCTATTCCTTCTTTGATATAGATGGCCACCCCACCGCCAACACGCCCTTCCCTGTCCCTCCTATAGAGTTTATAGCCTGGGATGGCAGTATCCCACTGGTTCTCTGCATTCCACCAGGTTTCCATTATGCCTACTATATCAATGTTTTCCCTAGCCACCAACCATTCCAGTTCCCCCATCTTTGCTCAGAGACTTTGGCGTTTGCATAATAATCTAATTATTAATATAATAATAATAATATATACTAATATAATAATAAATAGGGGGTTCCCTAAGGAGGGACTCTTTTTTGATCCCTTTTTCCCATCTCTCTTTCTACAGGACTAACTGTCACTTACACTCACGTTTGAAGTTCTATTTCCTACTCCTCCATTACTCTGTGGTACTCCTCCACCCTCCTCTTCCCATAGGGCGCCACTCGGCTCCTGTCGGCTTTCCCCCAGGGATCAGTTTAAAAGCTGCTCTGCCACCTTTTTAATGTTAAGCGCCAGCAGCCTGGTTCCATTTTGGTTCAAGTGAAGCCCGTCCCTCTTATACAGGCCTGGCTTGTCCCAGAACATCTCCCAGTGCCTAACAAATCTAAACCCCTCCTCCCGACACTACCGTCTCATCCACGCATTGAGACCCCTGAGCTCCACCTGCCTAGCTGGCCCTGCACGTGGAACGGGTAGCACTTCTGAGAACGCCACCTTGGGGGTCCTTCAGCGTCCTGCCTAGCAACCTAAATTTGGCTTCCAGGACCTCCCGGCTACATTTCCCCACATCGTTGGTGCCGACATGCACCACGACCACTACCTCCTCCCCAACACTCCTTACCAGCCTATCTAGACGAGACGTGATGTCCGCAACCTTCACACCAGGCAGGCAAGTCACCATGTGGTCTTCACATCCATCACTGACCCCCCTCTATATTCCTAACTATAGAATCGCCCACTACAAGGAGACCATAACCCCCCCTGCCTCTGCCTCTCCAGGTCCGCAACCAAGGCCTCTAGGGAGCAGACGCATTCCCTGAGTCCCTGGAGCCCCTTGCACCAAGGACTCACCCACGACTTATGCCCCAGAGGCATACATGTGGCATACATGTGGCAGTCTGTGCAAAACACTGGATAGCCCCTACCCAACTGCTGTCTGTCTGCCTCCATCTCTGTGTTTGTTTAGGAAGCTGCCCTGCTTGTCAGAGAAAGGACAGCGTCTGGGGCCCTGGCTTCCTCGCCCTGCTGCTTAACTCGCGCAGATGTGTAACTCACTTGTTTACCAGGCACTTTGTTGCGGGCGAGGCACTGCGTTACAGGACAGCACTCGCTGCTCGTGAGGGCACTCACTAGAAGGTTCTGCTATATATAGGAAGTTCTTCCTTCCTGATCAACAGGTGGGTCTTTAAAGCCTACCAACACTTTTCTATTAGAAAAAGTTATCCTGAAGTTAAGTGAAAGTAGAGGGGAGAGAAATAACTTCGTATTGAACTTCAAATGACGTCAAAGCCCCCCTTCAAGAAAAGAAGCAGGAGAATTTGCCCGCTCTTCTAAACTCTCCAATTCTTTGTAGGAGGTATTTTACCCCCAAGAACAATCACAAATTCCAGAGCTGCAACAGCAAAATCTTGTGTCACTTTAAAAGCTACCCAAATATACGGCAACATTCGCCGTCATGGGCCAGCACCCAGTTAGTATGATGCATGAAGCGGTTTCTTAAGTAGATAGGTGCGCCCACAGAATACATAGAGAAAAAAAGCACATAGGCCCAAAGGCCAAGCATTATAAGAGACAGCAGTAAGTGTTATTGATCTTGAATTGGCTTTTACTATTGTATTTCCCCTGAATTACAACTTTTGTCTAACTTGGTGTTTCTTCCCATTTTCTATCAAGACACCGAGGCAAATAAAGGTTGTGAAATCATTTACAACCCAATCCAGAATTGCCTGGCCACTCAGGCACAGCGGCAGCCAGGCAGCTCCTGAGGTCTCCCTGGGTGATGGGGACGCTGTCCAGGGAAAGCCCCACTACATGCAATGGTGCTCCTCGGCTCACCACCAGCGTTTCGAGCAGCCCCTTGGGCTGCCCAGGTCTCCACCAGGGTTAAGATCTGGCAGTGGAAGCCAACCCCTTGTGAGGCCACCCCACCACTCCCCCTGCCCAGGAACTCCCTCCCACCCCACCCAGAATAAGCACAACGCTGGCGAGGGGCAACCTTACAGCATGTTTTCAACTCCAGCACTAGCAGTATGCTTGTGCTTGGAGGGCTCTGGATTGAGCCCTTAGCCATCTCAACTATTACAACTCCTTTCATCAGCAAGGACCGTATGACTCTTTACAAGCCCTTGTTGCAACTGTCCACATTTTATACATGACAGTAATGCTTAAAACCAATATCATGCGCAAATCGTAGGAAAAGCCAAAGAACATACAACCTGTTTGAAATGGACTCTTCCATTTTTTTTCTCTATTATAACATCCATTAGTATTTCTACACAAAATGGGAATTCTTAACCACTTTTGGAAAAACGCCTCCACGTTCTTAACTATTCTAGCCTGCTTCCCTCACTGACTAGAGGGGTGCAGAAACTCAGGAACATAAATCCCCTGCCCAGTGAAATCTAAAGTTCATGAAACAGATTTGATTTACTACATTAATAGGATTATTTTCCCTTAACTGGGCAACATATTGCCCTACCAGTAAGTGGTTATTTATAGGCCTATCTGGTTGGTTTTAGCTACAAAAAAAAAAAAAAAAAAAAAAGCCTGCCTCCTGGAAGAAAACATTTTGTAAGTCTGTTTTCCTTTTAAGGAATTTACAAATTACTTGCATATGAATGTGACGGAAGCGGACTAAACATTTCTGCGGACGTGCTTGCAAGTTGCAAGGCTGCTTCAAGTTCACTTGGCCAGAGGCGTAACTAACAGCTGCAGCATCTGGGGCAGTGACCTCATGAATGTCACTTCCGGGTCCTCCCAGAGACGGAGACAGCGCTGACAGCAGCCACTTTGCAATATGGCTGATTCTCCCATTCCTTCTCCTGTGGTGGCTCCCCCTTGAAAGGGGCCTCAGGCTAGCAACATCACTGCCACACTATCACCTCACATTGGCAGCCGTCATGACAGTGCACCCTCAGGGGTGGGGAAGGGAGGAAAGCTTTGTGCTGAACGAGCCACCCATGGGCTTGGAAGAGGAAGCGATGGCAGATAAAAATAATTGCACCTCCCCTTGGCATAGTGCCTGGGGCAAGTGCACCTCAGGCTCCACCACAGTTATGCCTCTGCACTTGACATTTAGGGATATGGCCAATATGAATGGTGCAGAGTACAAAACCTCTCTCAAATGAAAAAAATCTACCAAACAGATGCTACTGTGCGTGGAAAAAGGAAAGCCGTATTGAGAATCAGGATCTGATTGACCCAAATTCCATTCACAGCACTGACACGGATCCTATCATGCTAAAATATATACAGGTCTACTACATTCATGTGAAAAGGACAACCTCAGGTACGGCTCTTTGCAAAAATACTATCTGAAAATTAAGGAGCATTACGTATTGATTCCATGAACATGCAAACAAGGAAGCAGGGCAAGGTACAACTGGAACCTTCATAGAACAGAAGCATACCAAAGGAACCACAACGGTTTCTATTAATTATCTTTTAGTAACCCACAACACATTAGTAGTCATTGCTAAATGACTGTGAATTTTCTCTTAATAGTCTTCCAACATTCATAGCAGGGAGGAATGCAAAAATCAAATATAACCAGCAAAAGAAGTTCCCGTTATAGTTGTAGGTAAGCAGCTTATGAAGTTGGTCAAAACAGCTTTTATTTGCAAAAGTCAAGCAAACAGTTATGTCCTGATGGGCAATATCTAACTACCAAATGAGCTTTAATATTTGTTTTGCATCAGGGTTCAGATGTCAGAGCTGGGGGTAAGAGTTTTGCTGTTCACATGTAGCCCATCAACATTCCTCCCAGCATTAAAGTTGCACTTAATTAAACTTAATTGTGCGCTTGACAAGGTTAACAAGGGAGATAATGATCTGGATGAGCTATACGGTTTCTTTAATGAGGAGACTGGAGTGCAGGAGAGCTGTTAAATCCAAATGCCCGAATTCACAAGTACCTATTCAGAAGGATTTGTGAAAAGGTCAGGAGATGGGCACACATTTCATAAATCTGAATCTATATAAAAGGGTGTGTGTGTGTGTGTGTGTGTGTGTGTGTGTGTGTGTGTGTGTTCCACATAAGCTCTGGAATGCCTGGAGCGATTGACACCAAACTTGGTACGCGTATGCCTTACAGTCTGGCGACAAATACTGTGGGGTAAGAAACACACACCCCAGCACCCCTAGGGGTGGGGGTGCGCAGGGGGTGCCATGTAACAATGATTAAAAAACGGCTGACATCTATGTCGAATCCATAGTTTCCGGGGTTGCCGAGACGAGCGGTGACGCTCCCAACACCGTTTGAGTCCGGGTTCGGCCCCCCTCGGCATGGGGGGTGAGAAGGGGTGACAAGTGTGTATGTTCCAGCATAACTGGAATGCCTAGAGCGATTGGCACAAAACTTGGTACGCATATGCCTTGCAATCTGGAAAGAAATACTGCGGAGGCAAGACACCCCTAGCACCCCTAGGGGTGGGGGTGGGAAGGGGTGACCTGTAAAAATACTCGAAAACGGTCGGTATCAGTGTTGAATCCATCGTTTTCAGTGTCGCCGAAACAAGCGGTGACACTCCCGATGCCTTTTGAGTCCGCATTCGGGCCCCCTCGGCATGGGGGGGGTGAGAAGGGGTGCAAGATATAGTGCTTGGAAATAGAAGATCCGCAGCAAGCTGATGGTGGCGTAGAGGACACCATTTGCTTTCAGATTTCACAACTCATCCCACTTCTAGAAATACTGTGGGGGTAAGACCCCCCAGCACCCCTTGGGGTGGGGGTACAAAGGGGGTGCCATGTAAAAATACTCGAAAACGGCCGATATTGGTGTCGAATCCATAGTTTTTGGGGTCGTCAAGACGAATGGTGACACTCCCAATGCCGTTTAAGTCCAGGTTCGGCCCCCATCGGCATGGGGGGTGAGAAGGGGGTGCAAAATAAAATGTGTGTGTGTGTGTGTGTGTGTGTGTGTGTGTGTGTGTGTGTTCGTTCCAGCATCACTCTGGAATGCCTGGAGCGATTTACACCAAACCTGGTACACATATGCCTTACGATCCGGAAAGAAATACTGTGGGGGTACGACACCCCTAGCACCCCTAGGGGTGGGGGTGGGAAGGGGGTGACATGCAAAAATACTCAAAAACCGCCGATATTGGTGTCGAATCCATAGTTTTCGGGGTCACCGAGACAAATGGTGACACTCCCAATGCTATTTGAGTCCACGTTCAGCCCCCATCAGCCTGGGATGTGAGAAGGGGTGAAAAATAAAATGTCCAAAATGACCGACATTAGTGTCAAATCCATAGCTTTCGGGGTCGCTAAGCTGATTGGTGACAGTCCCGATGACATTTAAGCCCAAGTGTAGTCAAATAGAACTCTGTAGAACCTTCTGGAAATTTTTAGAAATCATTATGCCCCGGTCTTGGACTCCAATCAAATACTTGCCATGTGACCAGGCGAAGTCACTGAATATAAGTCTATCGATACCGTAGTAGGTGCCTATGAGGTCGTCAATTTCCCATCAGACTTCCTAAACTCACTTGATCCAGCTGGATTGCCACCACATTGTCTTTTACTTACAGTGGGATTGCCAATTATTTAACTACGGAACCTCAACCCACCAAAACTTTGCAACAGCACAAGGCTGTGTGTCAAGAAGATGCCGGGTAATGTAATCGAAGCGACTATCTTAACAAGAAAGGGAGAGGGTGAAACAGTTTTTATCCCACGGATAACACTCATTCCAACGGATCTCCCTTTTAACTGTAAGAGATTGCAATTTCCAGTGAGACTTGCATTCTCGATCACGATCAACAAGTCACGGGGCAGTCTATTAAGTAGGGGATTAATGCGGAGTGAATTTGAGATCACCATGTTTCTCCCATGGACAACTTTATGTTCTTTGCTCAAGTTTGGGTTCGCCCAAGACATTATTTATTCTTCCTCTTGGAGGTGAAACTACAAATGTTGTTTATAGTCACGTTTTCCGTTAAATTAATATTATAGTGAATTTGTAAAAGATTTTACTTTATAATTTTTATACTGTACTTATACTTTTAATTTCCTGTACATTAAATTACTTCGATTTTACACTATAGATAGAATTCATTCCTTTTCCTGTCTAATAGAAGCTTGGGATACATAAATACCCGGGCAACGCCAGGTAAGGACAAGCTAGTTCCACTACGAAATGAATTTGCCATTGTGTAAGCGGCAAAAAGCCTGAACACATCACCATTCTTTCTTCTTCTGGTCTATAGTGATGTGAAGAATGCAGATAGGTATGCTCTACTGCAACCCCTGCCCCGAGTGAGCTAGTGGTCCTCACTAACTACAGAAAGAGCAAGGAAAAGTTGCAGAAATGATCTGGGGCCTAGAGTGCCTTTCCCTAAATGAAAGGCTGAAGCATTTAACATTTAGGATTTTAAAAAAATGACAGTTCTCTCATGCAGGCAAGGAGTGACTGTAAAATCAAGGCAAGCGGGCTCCTCAGCATTTTATAATCATTTTTGTTAAACCCTGAAAATCTCTTCAGCATTAAATCAAGACCATATGTCCAAGAAACAGGAAACCTGGTGCAGAGAATCTATCTGGTGGGAGGTATTATCTGACCTAATTTAAACACACACACACACACGTTGAAGAATGGCTGAATTAAAATAATTTGGCTTTGAACTAGATGTGATACTATTTACAACTTTTTTTTTATTTTGCTCCTTAGAAACAGGTTTTCACTTTCTCCTTTTAGTAGCTTAAAAGTCTGTCCAAAATTCAAGCCTATTTGCAAGTGAGTGTCTTTTGCTAGTTTGGTAATATTTGGTTAGACATTTCTTTTTTTAAAAAAAAAAGTTTTTTATTTTATATAAAGATATAGGTAAGGTAGTACGGAAAACATGGGAAGGGGATACAATGGTAACACAAGAGGTACACATTGAGTACAGCTTAATTATCTCCACTTAATTACTGTTTGTATACAATCTAATTCATCTTTTAATATTTTAAAAATTTGTATACAAATCTTAATAATTCTTATTCTTTCTTATTTACAAAATCTTTTTTCTCTACAACCTAAAATTTTCTATATATAATATCTTAAGTCTAGTCTTTATTTCATTTCTTCCATCCAATCATAAAACAATCTCCAATATTTGTGAATCTTTGTTATATCGCCATCTTTCATCCTTTCAATTAAAACATCCATTCCTGCTATTTCATATATTTACTCTATTAATTGTTCAACATTTGGAATCTCCTCATTTTTCCATTTTTGTGCATACAATAATCTTGCCGCTGTATTCACATGTGCTATAATATGCTTCTTCCCTCTATCTTGAATATTACCCATCATATTGAGAAGAAATAACTCTGGTCTAACCGATATCTTACATTTCAACATTTCTTGTAACATAGTATGTACTAGACGCCAAAGATTTTTTGCTTTTTCACAAGTCCACCACATATGATAAAATGTCCCTTCTTCACATTTACATTTCCAGCATTTATTTGAGGTTCCTGGATACATTTTTGCTCATCTTGCCGGTGCCAAATACCATCTATAAAATATCTTGTAAAGATTTTCTTTCAAATTTGTTGCCTTCATTAATCTAATATTTGTTACCCAAATCTTTTTCCACTCATCAATCTCTATATTGTATCCAAAATTTCTAGCCCACTGCACCATTACGTCTTTCACAGTTTCATCCTCCATTTTCATTTCCAATAAGAATTCATACACCTTTTTTAAATAATTATCTTCCTTATTTAATAATAGTTTGTCAAGGTCCGTCTCCTTCTCATAAAAACCTGTTTTTAGTCATCTTTTATTCTTGATTTAATTTGCGCTTTTGTCCACCAATCCAAATGGTTAGACATTTCTAAAGTTATACGATGTCGATGTTCTCATTTTAGACCATTTATTGGACTAAGAGCTTGATCTCGCAACTTCGTTTAACAGATGAAGCTGCCCAAGTTGCCAAAACAAAAATGGCTTGTCAATAGAGTAACTTGCATCAGTGTGCGTTGGCAAATGGAGAAGGGGAGATACTCCATCTCTGTGCATGAAGTGCTTCAACATATACTGACGTGTGCCATGCCACAATTTACATAGATGCAAATGCATCTTGGGGGCTTGTTACTTGCATGCGATTCACTACATGTTTTCAGGCAATACACAATAAGGCACATACTTGCACGTGCCGTATGTTTATATGCAGCACACGTCTGACTTGTAGTAGCACATTTATTCAGAAAGATTTATATCCTGCCTCATTCCCAAAGGGACTCAAGATGGCTTTCAACATATTTAAAACTATAATAAAGCATTACCATGTTTTTATTCTTAACAGCAAAACCAGAAACAAGACACAATCTGGAAAAACCTGGGCAAATAGGCACGTTTTCAGAGAGCAAGAGAATTAAAAGAGAGAGGAAAAACAATGGAATTTCCATGGGAGCAAGTTCAACAGAGAGGGGGCACAACAGAGATGGGGCCCATCACAAAGCTCTTTTATACACCCCCTCCAATATTACATCAGCCAATTGTAGGATCGGACAAGTGTGGGGAATACAGCAGAGTTGTCTGTCACAGCCCCCCCCCCCCCGCAGGCCTAATATAGGTAGATTCATGTGAGAAAAAGTGGTCCTTCAGGAACCCCAGTCCCAAGGTTGTAACAAGCACCTTGAATTCCACAATGGAATTCAGTGACTAGTATAAATCTGCATAGTTTGGGAGTACAGATGTACCCCATACCAGGGCCTCTATAGCTTCAGTTTGTTTCCCTGTGGAGAAAACACAGCAATCTATTTATGAGGAAAGAAAATCCAAACGTTCAAGCCAAAAACGAGACCATTTTCGTTCGCATTTTGTTACTTGGCTGTCTGTTTGCTATCTTCATGAGTTGCCATTTAATTTGACGTTTGCCATGTATACCATGGGTGGGATGAACTAAATTCAGTGTTTAATGCATCCCTAATTTGTACCTTGTCATGTCATTTGCGCTGAGCTTGCAAGGCATCTTTAACAATGATTAGCATGAAAGCGTGCAGTGTCTACTAACTAGTGTCAAATCATCTGTGTTGAATAAATGGTGAAGACAAGATCACTAAAGTGATTACTACACAGGATATACAGTCTTGTACAATGATGCTGCCCCTCTTTTTAAAAAAACAATTGGGGGGGCATATCAAAGGATTTCAAAGCAGCAAATTCCCATTCACCCTCCCTATGAACCCCCACCCCAGTCTCAAACTGGATCAGTCCTCTTCCTGGCTGCTTTTTGCCACAAAAGAGCCACTTCCTGTTTTAAGCCTGCCTCAATGATGGATTTAATGCAACGAATGCGGTTTGGCACAGGGAGCAGTGTAGTACAATAAAACCTTGCAGAATGGGGAGCTTGAACAGCAGAAGACTGTCCCTAAGGACTCAGGCCATTTACAGCATTAAATGCAAGAATCAGTAGCTTGAATAAAGCCCAGAAGCTTGATTCTAACCAGCCGCGCGCTCTCAGCAAAGGTGTAATGTGTGCGTTCCCTGCAGCAAACACTGGTTAACAAGGTAAGAAGAGAACTACCACACTTTTTCACCCAGTTAAACGTACATATATTTACCAATCTCTCCCTAGGGAAGCACAAACCTCTTCGGATTACACCTGAACGTAGCAGAAACCCTCAAGACTTGAAGAAGAACAACAAAAGCGGTTAAGACAACTCCTCCAAGTTTCCAGAGAACTTCAAAAAAAAAACCATAATTATCCTTTAGCACTACAGAGTAACACCTCTTGTGTTTTTTTTTTTCCAAATCCAGAATCCAAAGCATACCTTAGCTTGTATTTGAGCCCAAGGGAGCCTTTCTCGCACAGACCCTCATTTCTCACACAGACCCTCATACTGCTTGAAACAACACTCTTGAGACCCAGGGGACTGAGGCAAGGGTGGGTGTGTATCTGCCGTTCAGTCAAAATCCCCACTGGGCACGCCTGACGTAGCTCTGGTTTCAGATCCTGGCCTAATCTATTATAGGGTTTGGTATACAAGTACAGTGTACGTTTGCCACAAATTTTATGAAAATGTTATTGTCTCTTTTTAAAAAGTCAAAACAACTGTAGTGGGAAGATACAAGATGTGGCAATGCCACTGAGGGCGCAATCCTAACCTGCGTCAGACCAGCACAGGCCAGCAGGATTGCGCTGGAGCCTCTACAGGGCGAGGGCATGTTTATACCTTTGCCCTGGGGTAGGAACCAGCCCGCCCTATGGGTTACTCAGATCTGCACCTACTATATAGCGGGCACAGACCCGAGTTCCCTGCGTGGCCCAAATCGGGGCTGTGCATGCCAGAGGCTGTGCAGGCCAGGGACGGGGGTTGGATGCAGCCTAACAGTCACATCCAGGCTCCACCCCACTCCCCAGGCCAGCCCACTTCCCGGACCACCCTCCGCCCACCTACTTCCACCCTCCCTCCCACCTTCCCCCTGCCTAGAACCACCCCTGCGCCAGCCAAACCCTGCTGGCACAGGAGTGGCACACCAGAGGCTTGTGCCAGTGCTGCAGCGACAACACATGTACCTGCCTTGTCGGCGCACCAGAAGCACTGGCGTACACGTGCTTTATGGCACACGCACAACAGTGCTTGGTCGACAGGCTTGTGCCGGCCATGGGGTGGGGGTGGATTGTGTTGCTCCCCTATTAGTGGCTATGACTGCTACAACTTTATAGCGAAATAGTAGGAGTGGCCAAATTTTGGCTCATGAGCCACATGTGGCTGTTTGAGATATAATGTGCTGCTCTTGGAAATATGGTGGCTGAGGTCCTTTTTTGCATCACAATTAATGTAAAAGGTAAATAAGAAATTTTCAAGTTTTAAAATTATTTACCGGGTATAAACCAAGAGTCAACTGAATTGAAATATAAGTTTAACGTTCACTGTGAATAAACACACCGTATTTAAGAATTTAAATAATAATAATAATACTTGGATTTATATACCGCCTTTCTTAGGTCACCAGATTTCTCTAATGACTATAACTCAAGGCGGTTTACATGGGCAGACTTTATTCAGAAACCTGAAGGTTTTTACAATTTATACAGAAATGTTCTGTCTTTCAAGAACTACACACATACAGATGGATCTTTCTGGATTTAGTCCTTCTTTCTGGCCACCCGTTTGTCTTCTTGTTGGCTGATAAATGGCTTCCCTACCCCCATCAGAGAAGAGGCTGAAATTCGGCACAACTCCCCCTCACACAAGGCAGCCGAAGCTCTGCCGCTTACAGAGACTTCCGGCTGTCCCGAACTGGCGACCTTCAGATCTTCAGCTCTTATCTTCAGGCAAACGGAGGAATTAACCCTCTCGACTAAATCTTCTGCCTTAAATATTTCAGCTCCCAAAATTCTCTCTTGCGGCTCTCAAAAATCTGAGCTGACCGTATATAGCTCTTATGTTCAGCAAGTATGGCTACCCCTGCTGTATCGACTTCACAGACGTCAACACTTGCAGATATGCTCCTACCTTCACCACAAGATTGCCTGCCCAGAGGCCCCGTCACAAATCATCACTCACAATTCCAGGCTTTGCTAGTGCCAATGGGGTGAGGCAGAGAACTACCAGCTCCCTAAATATTTTCTGTCAGAAGCTCTAGCTGTGCTTGGGCTCCAGCCTACGATGGCAGGGAACAGGGTAACGAAAGGTGCCGAGTTTCACTGACAGGTGTGCGTGGGAGGCACTAGAGGAGACCAGCCAAAAATAAAAGCATGGGACAGTTTTAAGTGAGGCAAAACTAGTTTTAGACAGAAGCTGGTCAGACACTCATCCCCTATCATACTGTAAGTGCTAAAGGCCATATCTGGCCTAGGGATTCCTGCTTTCCTTCTCTCATAGGGTTAGGTGTGCCTATTCCATCTAGAACACGCAAGTGTGTAACCTGCCCACATCGTCCAAGGGATTTAGGGCTTAATACTGAGCTGTCCAGCAGGGACAGTACGAACGTACTGACCACACTGGTGTCGCAAATGCATTGTAAGGCACAGCCAACGTGAGCGGTAAAGGCTTACCACCCGCATTGTTCCAACACCATCCCTACACCACCCAGGGGCGGCAACACAAGCCGGTTAAGTGGTAAGTTTACCCCTCGCCAGCGCTGCGCTCCTTTCAGGTGAGGCAAAAGGGCATTCCTGGGCGGTGGGGGGGGGGGCAGAGAGAGAGAGAGTGGCACCGGTGGTAACGTTTGCCACCAGATCCCAAGCTCTGGTGGCTGCCTACGGGGCTTACTCTGAGGAGCCTGCGGTGGCCAGGCAGCTCAGGACTGGACTGCCCCTGAACTAATAATTATTCCCTAAACCAGGGGTTACAAACTCTTTTAATGCAGAGCACTGAATAGCATTTGTGATCCCTGCTGAGAGCCAGAAATGATGTCATTCAACAGGAAGTGCTAGTTCAAGAACTTCAAGGTGCTAGTTTTGACTTTTAAAGCCCTTTACGGCTCAGGTCCGGGGTATTTGAGGGACCGCCTCCTTCCAAATAATCCTACCCGTGCTCTCAGATCATCTGGGGGGGCCCTTTTGACTGTGCCACCACCAGGAGAGGTGAGAGGGGTGGCGGCCAGGAAGAGGGCCTTCTCGGTGGTGGCCCCCCAACTTTGGAATACCCTCCCCTTCGAATTGAGAACTGCCCCCTCTTTGTTAACATTTCGGCAGGGGCTGAAGACCTTTTTATTTCAAAAAGCTTTTAACTGTTGACAGACTAGCTGGCTGGCTGGTTATACTTTTATATTTTATGATCCACTGGACTGGTTGTTTTTAAAGTCTATTGTTTTGTTTTAATTTTGTTTTTTGTATTGTTTTAATATTGTTTTTAAATTGTTTTTAATCTTAAATTTTGTATTTTATCATACTGTTGTAATGCCGCCTTGAGTGCCTTCAGGCATAAAGGTGGGATATAAATTCAATAAATAATAATAATAATAATTAAGCAGGTCATGACCAGAAATAAGCACTTTTTTCTCATTCAGGAACTCATCGCTGCAAATGACAAAAAATACACAAATCTTGAATGTTTTTTTAAGATATTTTAAGATATGGAAGAGCTCAATTATCATGTGGGTTGCCTTTTCACAGTGACACCTCAGCACAGCGATCAGCTGACAGTAGTGCTGGGAGAGAGCTGGATAAAGCGCATCCATGTTCTGCGTCTGGCCCTTATGTTTGAACCCCCTGCCCTAAACCTACTCTAAAACCATCTATGGACAAATTCATTTTTGCCATTGGAGAGCTGGGATGTGAAACTCTTCAAAAGGAGCAAGTTAACTGGTCACTCTTCATGCATCAAGGAGAGAACATATCCCACAAACAAGTTTCTTGGTAGATGTTACATAAGAGCAACCCTCCTGGATCAAACCCAGGTCCAATTAGTTCCAGCTTTCCATTCCTAACTGCGACCAGCCAGATGAGCTCTGGAAACTCACACAGAGAGCATAGAAAGGGATGGTTGTATACTCTTTTGTCATCAATGCCTGGTATTCAGAATATACTGCCTCTGAATATGGAGATTCGATAACCCCCCTTTCACCAATTTCTTAAGCTTTCTTAATATAACATTATTGTGAACGGTCAAACATTAACATTTTGTAGTCAATTCTAAATTAATTATATGTTATATGAAGTACTGTAGTGCATGCTTGAATATACTGATCTGGGAGACCAAGGCTTCCATGGACTACCAAACAGGCGTAAGGACCAGCACTAGGGGGAACACCTGCCAACATTTTTTTTTAAAGAAAGAGATTCAAGATGGGACCAAGATGAGACAGAATCTCCTTGAGGCAAGGAGTTCAGATCCAGCAAGAGCTACCATAAAAATGACTCTGTCCTGTGTGCACACCAGTCAAGCCTCACTCGATGACAGCACAGAAGACAGCCAAATATCTTAATCTATAGACAGACCACATGCAGAAAGCAGTCCTCCATGTAAGGTAAAGGTAAAGGTTTCTCCACGACCGAATGGTCTAGTCGTGACCGACTGTAGGGGGCGGTGCTCATCTCTGTTTCTAAGCCTGCAGAGCCGGAATTTTGTCCGAGGACAAGCTTCCGTGGTCATGTGGCCGGCATGACTCTACGCCGTAGCAAACGGAACGCCGTTCCCTTCCCACCGAAGTGGTCCTTATTTATCTACTTGCATTTAGGTGCTTTCGAACTGCTAGGTTGGCAGGAGCTGGGACAAGCAACGGGAGCTCACTCCGTCGCACAGTCTTGAACTCCCAACCTTCCGGTCAGAAAGCCCAGCAGCAGCAGTTTAAACCGCAGTGCCACCACGTCCCTCCTCCATGTACTGAGGGCCTAAATCAGGAGTATGCAATCAAGGACTGGATCTAAACCACCACCCAACTCATCAGACCCACAGTCTCCAGTCTGTAACAGAGCAATGGGTGACACTTTTTCTCAGGAAGTGGCTGTGACAGTGGCAGCGAGAGTCTGCTGCATTGGGTAGGCGGATCTGCCATTGGCTGTCTGGCACATGGTGAATTGGGTGGGAGGCTTCGCCACCTGCACCCAAGATGCAACATGAGCACCACACTGAGCAATTAGTTGGCAGTGGTGGGAGGGGTGGGCGAGGGGGCGGCGGCCTCCTGGGCCTATTGGCACAACGCAGTTGGTTACAAATAGGATGTTATAACATGTACACACTGGGGCTGCTCTCAGGCACATCCCTCTCAGCCTGGCACTAGCAGACCTGCTCTACCTGGGCACATTGGTGGCACAATCCTCAAACTGCTCATCACCACTGTTCACTCTAATGTATGCGGCCAAGTGGCTGCATACCTCCAAGCAACGCATGATGGTATCATAGCTGAACATCCATAAGCGGAGTCACGCAACACAGTGGCCTACCATCTACTCGCAGATGTGGTTACTGGCCCTTATGCCAAAAAAGGCTGCCAACCCTGGCCTAAACCCTGGCCATTTAACCTTTCAAGACCAGGGCTTGACAGGTTAAACGGCGCCCAGAAATAATCAATAAGAAGCCACCATATATCTTACAAGATAGGAACAATATGCTCCCCTGGCATAGGCTTCCCTCAGCCAACTGGCAGAAACACTTATGAAGCATTTGCAGGTGTTTAAAGGGGAAGATCAGCTGGAGAGGGATACAAATCAGGGGTTGCACCTAGTGTTTCATTTCTGAAGAGCATAATTCCAGAATTCTGGCATTCCTAAGTTTCACAACTCAAAACTTCAAACCTACAGCAGGGTTTGGTGTGAAAGCACACAATACAGCAATATTGCTGATGCTTAACAGGCCAGATCTAGTCAAAATCCCCCCCTGTACACCAATTGTCTCCCCCCCCCACCCGTGTACACCAAATGTGAGTTCCATCATGGAAGAAAAGTGCAGGTATAAGTTAAATAAATAAAAGTCATTTGCACTAGCCAACTCATTAACATGCAATGGCCAGTGGTGATCACTCAGCACATTCACTTCGCACATTTTTCAATCAATTCTATTTTAACTCTATCTTTCAATTCAGTAAGATCCCAAAAGCAGTGTACTTTGAAACAGTAATACAGTATACAATTACATTAGGGTTATCCTTATCTCCCCTGACACAAAGTACTGCTCTGGGACAGCATACTCCCACCCCACCCCACCTTCTTTTCCTTAGCCTATTATCACTGTTCTCCTTGCTTTGCCTCTCATTTCACTTTCCCCATTGCCTGGCAGCTGGCTGTGCACGCTTAGCCTGCTCACATGTTCAGAAGTGTTCTTTCTTATCATTGCCCATGAACTAAGGCTAGCCCCAATACATAAAACAGTTTCAAAAACTAATTGAACCCCTGTGACTTAAGTATGAGCTGACACTTTCCACAGAGCACGAAGATGGACCCTCTGTGACCAGAAAGAAAGGCACTCAACACGCGCTCAGAGGTACTACTGCTCCTTTCCATGGTCCAGTGGTAAGCCCCAAATACTGAAAACAGAACATGGTGGCTGGGTGAAGAAACTGAAACGCCGGCTAACCTTTCAAATGCAGGACAAACTAGCTGCAGTCACCCGGTACTAAGAAAATCACTCTGCACATGCTCAGAGTCATAACTGTTCACTCCCAATCCACTAGCACTGAAACAGGTGCTGGGGCCGAGTAATAAATCCTGGGACAAACCTAAGCCTGCCCCTCCGTTCGTCCTACTCACTCACTCACCCTGCTGCTCCTTCAGCGACATTACCGACGCGGTGTAGTGCGCCAGGTCAAAAAAGGGAAACATGGGCAAACGGGAGAAAGCAAGCGGCAACCCCGCGACAAACTGCTCCATCCCTGCGGCTGTTGTAGTCGCGGCGCACGCAGACACTGATAGGAAGGAACAACCAAACAGCCTAGCCGAGCAGGAAAGGGGAGGGGCGTGCAGGGCAAAGGGGCGGGGCTTGTGTGGGCCACGCCCCGGCCGCTGCTAGTAATGCGCGTGAACCGGGTCAGCCGAAAATGTTGTGCTCTGTAAACCGCCGCCTGAAAGACTGAATGTTGGAAGAGCGCTCGCGCCCAAGTGTCTATTGCAGAGCAGGGCATGAAGCTTCGCCACTTGAGAGCCAAAGGGGCTCTACCGCCCATTCGTTTCAATGGGAAACCTGCCCTGCCTCCTGCCTCCTTTCTGAACCGACTTTTACAAAATTATTTATAAAGAGAATGAGAGCCCCCAATTTCCTTCACATTTGTATCAGGAGGGGATTTGAGACACTGGTGCAGGAGGAGGATTATAATCTTGGACAACGTTTTAATTGTGGAGATGCCGCCCTCCAAACTCAACCCCGATTCCCAGTTCTATGCATTGACAAAGCTGCCAAACAAGACCTCAGTTGCCATCAGCAATCCGATGCACACATTGCAAGCCCCATTGCAAGTCACGGGGTCATCTATGTCACTGAAGGCCGCCAGTGTGGCATAGAACTGGAGAGACCTTGTTTAAATCCTCACATCACAATCCTATGCGTGTCGAATCAGAAGATCCACTTATTTCAATGGAACTTACTCCCAGTTTGTGTAGAATGAGACGTACAACCCGTCGGCTTAATCTACCTCATAAGATTGTTGTAAGAATAAAAAGGGAAGGCAGAACTATTTTATACCACTCTGGATACCTCAGAACAGGGCTAAAAACTTAATAAATACATACGTATTAAACCTGGCTGCCGCTGCTTATGTTCATCAGACTGTCATTTGTTGAGCTCTGAATTGAGTGCATCGTTAAGATGCAATATTTGTATATGATAACCTTTTGAGTAGAAAATCCACCCTATTGGAGGGATATTATTATGCCCCATATAGAAGAGAAAATTATCCGTCGTTGGCTGGTTATATTATTTTATCATTTTACATACATATTGTTGTTTTGAAGAGTTTTATTCCCCCAGCAACTGCAAATGCCTTTAAGTGCTGAATAATAATTCTGGACGGAAACTGAAGTATGTTTCACAGCCTTTTCAACGTCTGCCAATGAGGAGGGGGTTCTATTTGGACAGCAGCAAAAGCAGCTCCGCAATGAGGACTTGCCCATGGCTGAAATCTTGCCCCAGTTGTAGCAAACAACTTCTTGTCATTGCTGACAAGGATTGGGAGTTGTCAGTCATTCTCTTAACAAAAGAAAGTGGCTCAAAAATTGCTGATTAGGGGGCAGCTTTCGGTAGAAACTAATGTTAGACAGAACCTCCCCAACTGGAGAAGCTTCAACTTTCATGCATTTCCTTATCCGAACTACAATGGGAATTCCTCCTTTGCGTGCATCTAGCATTTTCTTACGTCTATGCTCGAGCCACAGGAGGAAGGAAGGAGGGAGGGAGGAACCTGGCTTCTCCCCGTGGAATTCCACAGTGAACCGAAAAGCCATTGGCTGAGCTCCCGTCTAGTGGGCGGAGACAAGAGGAAGGTTTTTCGCCTTGTCTGGTGATTCCGCTGCCTTTTAAAAAATCAGTTGCTGGACAGCAGCGTAATTTTTGTACTGCGGTCCTGTGTTCGCATACATCATCATCACAGCCACTCGGTTTACTCCTGAGTAAGAACGCACAGGATCAGGCTGCAAGGCTAGTGCACTGGATTCAGAATTTTGAATTTTTGCAGCATATTCTACAACTTCTGCAGCAATACAATGTTATGCATGTCTATTCAGAGGTAAACCCCATTGAAGGAAGTAGGGGTTACTCCCAGGAAAGAGTGAATAGGATTGTAGCCTAATAACTGTAATAATCTTTGTTTATTGGTGGGGTTTTGAGGCTCATACTATTAATTATCAAGCTGCCTTTTCCTTTACAAAGCAATTATAAGTGATTAGTATTCTTTTTCTTTCATCCTTTTAGAATTTAAAACTACAATGCATGCCTGTCTTGAAACCATGAGGTGGTTGTTGCTGATGTGGGCTCATCAGACACTAAATACTTTTTACTTTTCAGCCTGTGGAAGCAAGGAGCCAGTGAATGTGCCCTTTGCAGTACTGGTTTTTATCCACTGAGTGGCATCAGACTCCTTTCCAGCAAATATATGTGGCCTGACTTCAGCTGGTCAAAGGTTTGGAGAGGAGGATCAGGTGCTAATATGTAGGACAGGAGTCAGTATCTGACAGACTGGATGCCAAACAATTCTGTTTGACCCTACCAATTTTTAATCAAGTAGCTAAAACGTTTCAATCAACAGTATTTATACACAGCTTTTGTACAAAAAGTTCACAGATTTACAGTCAAAAATAATAATAATGTTACATAGCTCCCTATCCCAAAAGGGTTCACAATCTAAAAAAATCTTTAAAAATGCAGACCACCACCAGCAACAGCCATTAGAAAAAACACTGTGCTGGGGTGAAGAGAGACAGTTACTACTCTAGGTTGGGAACCTAGAGTTATTACTCTAGAGTTACCACTAGAGTTACTACTAGAGAGTTACTCTAGTTACTCCAGAGTTACTACTCTAGTTACTACTCTAGTAGAGTTACTACTCTAGGTTGGGACTATTGGTTTTGGCAAACTTAGTTGTCAAACCTATCTTACCTGGCTCCCAGCCTGTGATTCTGGGCCATGATATATCAGAATGTTGACTCTTCTGAGTGCTGCTGATGCTACTCTTGTGACTTCTCTGGCAAAAAGTTTCCTCCCAACTGGTGAACTCCACAACAGGGATTCAACCCCACTTGTCACAGGGAGACATGTGTTTATGTCACATGGTTGTCCTCTTCCAGAGGATCTTCCATTTCAGCTACAGTCAAATATGTATTTCTTGGGAGTATTTTGGGGGAATACAAAATATATTTTCTACTTATTATGGACAGAGCTCTTGAAATGTCAACAGTTTAATGATTATAGATGGGAGACCTTACAGAAGACATCAACAACTTTGTTGATGCTTTCAAAGGGGTTTCTAAAAGCTCTAGTAAAATTACAGACTGACGAGAAAGGACAGAGAAGTCGAAAATAGTACATTATAGTTTAGTACTCAGTGCTATTGCGTACAAATGCTGACATTTCATACTGTGCCATGTCCATGGTTCTCTGAGCCCACTATCTGGCTCTGCAAGCGCTTTTGTCATGAATTCTGGGAATTTTTTTCTCCCCTTATTCCTACTGGTCAAAGTCAGAAAGAATGAAGAAGCTTTCCAGAGTTCCCTTTGCAAGCTCCAAGCAGGTGTGCATTGTTGTAGAGAAGGAGGGAGAAGTTTGAGTCTTTGACTTCCACCCACCCCTCAATGTTTTCCTGCTTCTTCCCTTGCAACTTGGGGTAAGTTTGGAAAAATATAGGGAAGTGCAAAAGAAAAGGGAAGCTATTGGATAAGGTGACCTGTGCAAAACCATTATAAGCCAAGTCAAAATTTGCCATGGGAGGGCAGATTTAGGCTTGGTTTGTGGCTCAGGAATTTCTGAACTGGAGAAGTTTAATTCTGAACCCCATTCCTCAATTAATTAGAAAGAAGAGGTCATAAAGCCATAAGCCAGTGTTTCTCAAACTGTGGGTCGGGACTCACTTGGTGGGTTCCAACCTGATGTCTGGTGGGTTGCAAAAAGCTAGGTGAAGCCATCTTGGAAGCAGCAGACCTTACTCTTGCTATATTCCTTTTGTGAATATTAACAGTTGTTAACAGATGATGATCTGGAGGTGGAGGAGATCAAGATTACTCCTTTGTCGTGGACAGATCACTTTCTGGTGGGATTTAAGCTTGTTGCAACCTCTCACCTCCGCAGCGGTGGGGGATCGCATTGTATGATCCGCCCTCAGCTGATGGATCCAAACGGATTCCTGAGGGCTCTGGGGGACTTTCCTGTTGCCAGAGCTGGAGACCCACCCGGCACCCACCCGGAGACCCACCCGGCACCCTGGTTGATCTCTGGAATAGGGAATAGGGAGATGACAAGGGCCCTGGATGAGATCGCTCCCAAGCGTCCTCTGCCCAGTTGCAGAGTAAGAGCAGCTCCTTGGCTTTCTGAGGAGCTGCGAACATTGAAGCAGCAGGGCAGACGTCTAGAGCGACAGTGGCGAAAGGCTTGTGCCGAATCTGACCATACACGAGCTAGAGCCCAGTTGAGATTGTATTCTACGGCAGTGGCGGCAGCTAAGAGGGCTCACTTCTCTGCCACCATCGCGTCCACAGAGAACCGTCCAGGTGAGCTTTTTCATGTGGTCCGTAGCATACTCCATCTGGCCCCCCTACTGGAGGGGAGGAGCACACAGAGGCTCGCTGTGACGAGTTCGCTAAATATTTTGCGGAGAAGGTCAATCAGATTCGGCATGACTTGGTCACCAGGGTAGGCGTATCTAGTGATGTCCCCGGGAATCCTATTATTTGGGACTCGTTTCAGCTTGTAGAATCTGAGGATGTGGACAGGATTGTCTGGGGTGTGAGACCTGCTGCTTGCCCACTCAACCCTTGCCCAGCATGGCTAATTAGAGCTGCCCGGGAAGGGCTGGCCGAGTGGACGGGGAGGGTGGTGAATTCATCTCTGAGGGAGGGGGTGTTGCCACCTGCTTTGAAGCAGGCGATGGTTCGCCCCCTCCTGAAGAAACCCTCCCTGGTCTCATTATTCTAAACAACTTTCGGCCAGTCTCGAATATCTCATTTCTGGGCAAGGTGATTGAGCGGGTGGTGGCATCCCAGTTTCAGAGGTGCTGGAGGAAGCGGATTATCTGGACCCATTCCAATCTGGCTTCAGGCTGGGGTTCGGGACGGAGACTGCCTTGGTCGCCTTGGTGGATGACCTTCGCCAGGGCATGGACAGGGGGGGGTGCATTCCTGTTAGTCCTGCTGGACCTCTTGGCGGCTTTCGACACCATCAACCATGGTGTCCTTCTGGGTTGGCTGGCTGAGTTGGGGCTTGGAGGCACTGTTTTGCAATGGTTCTTATCTGCTCCTTCCTGGCTTACAGATCCCAGAAGGTGGTGCTGGGGGATGCTTATTCGGCACCCCAACCTCTTTAAGTTTGGGGTGCCGCAAGGGTCCATCTTATTCCCCCATGCTATTTAACATCTACATGAAGCCGCTAGGAGAGGTCATCCGGGGTTTGGGGTGGGGTACCATCAATATGCTGATGACACCCAACTCTATCTCTCCTTTCCCCCTGATTCTGAGGAGGCGGTCGAGGTCCTGGATCGTTGTCTGGAGGCAGTTGGGGGTTGGATGTGGGTGAACAAGCTGAAATTAAATCCGGATAAGACAGAGGTGCTCCTGGTCCAGAAATCCACAGCTCGGGTATTGGACTACCGCCCTGCCCTGAATGGGGTTGCACTCCCTCTGAAGGAGCAGGTCTGCAGTTTGGGGGTTCTCCTGGATCCATAGCTGCTCCTGGAGTCCCAGGTGGCGGTGGTGGCCAGGGGAGCCTTTGCTCAGCTTCGGCTGATTCGCCAGCTGCGACCGTACCTGAGCTGTGCGGACCTGGCCACGGTGACCCACGCCCTAGTGACATCCAGATTAGATTACTGCAATGCGTTCTACGTGGGGCTGCCTCTGAAGACAGTCCAGAAATTACATCTAGTGCAGAACGCGGCTGCTCGTGTGGTTGCTGGGGCTCGTCGGTTCAACTCTGTTGGGCCGTTGCTTCAGCGGCTACACTGGCTGCCGGTTCCTTTCCGGGCCCGATTCAAAGTGCTAGTTTTGACTTTTAAAGCTCTTTACGGCTCGGGTCCGGGGTTTTTGAGGGAACACCTTCTTCCATAGAATCCTACCCGTACTCTTAGGTCATCTGGGGGGGCCCTTCTGACTGTGCCGCCGCCAGGAGAGGTGAGGGGGATGGCGGCCAGGAATAGGGCCTTCTTGGTGGTAGCCCCCTGACTTTGGAATACCCTCCCCTTAGAATTAAGAACTTCTCCTTCTTTGGCAATATTCTGGTGGGGGCTGCAGACTTTTTTTATTTAAACAAGCTTTCAATTGTTGACAGGCTGGCTGGCATTTTACATTCTTCATCTTTACATTTTATCAAATTGTGGGATCCACAGGGCTTGCTTGTTTTAAATTTTAACTGTTTTAATATTGTTTTTAACATTGTTTTAATTGTTAAACTTTCTGGTTTTTAATGTGTTGGCTTTAATGTTGTAAGCCACCTTGGGTGCCCATGGGGCAGAAAGGCGGGATAAAAATTAAATAAATAATAAATAATAATAATAATAATAACAGTTTGAATTTTCAAGTGAGGCTTAAAAAAATATTTTTAGTTTAGTGCTTTTTATATAATATTTTGTCCTAATCTTACTTCTGTCAGAGATGTTTCATGGTTGTGCAATTGCTGCAGTCCAAGCATGCCAGTTTGCATTCCAGGAGTGTAATTTGATTATCTCATAATGGAAACACTTCCTGCTTGATGACATCACTTCCGGCCATGACATCACTTCCAAGTTAATGACATCATTTCTGGTTTGTCCTGACATGAGTGCCATTCTAAAAAATGGGTTCAGCTGCTAAAAAGTTTGAGAACCACTGCCATAAGTTGTAGAGATAAAGACGGCTGAGATTTCTTTACCCCTACAGCTAAATTTCTTTATTTATACAGCTAAAGAAATTTAGCTGTAGAGAAAAGAAGACTGAAAGAACAAATCAGATCTGTGAGGCCAAACCTCTACTCACAGTGCAATAGGAAAACAATTGTATACATTGGCCCACATGACTTCACTGATGGAGTGGAAGAGGGTGGTTGCCCTTAAGGAAGTCTAACACTCTGCAGCATAAGCAGCTATTGGATCGACAATGCTGTACATACTGAGACCTGGGAAAGATTAGGCGCTTTATCATTTTTTTTAAGGAAGAAAGATAATTTGCAATAGGAAACAACGTCTGCATTGTTCCTGGCATTGTGAATTCATGGTTCCACCTTTCCTACCCATTTAACACTGGCCTGTTTCAGACACTCTAAATTCTCAAGAGCATCGCGGGCTTCCCAGAGTGAGCTTTGTCTTCCGAGACCGAAGATGGTTTATTGTGAACTGACTCGCAAGCGCATTGTCCGCCACTGCCACCACCATCGGCCCGCCAGCCCGGCTGCAGGGCACCCTCGCGGATCCCATTACCGTGTTTGGGATCATGAAGTACAAATTAGCATAATCAGCTTAGCTGCATGGTGCTGTACATTTGAAAAGGACAAGGGGAGGGGGGGAAATAACAAAAAAGGAAAAGTATTTCAACAAAGGGAAGCCCTGAGGAGGGCAGAAAGGGTTTATTGCTGTTAGGCCGCTGCACTGAAGGCTTTGCACCTGCATAGCGAACAAGTCCTCTTCTAACTAAGGACTCTTAGATGGTATTAAAACCTGCGTGGGGGTGGGTGGGAGGGAGGGGAGGAAAAAAGAAAGGCAGACTGAATGAAAGGGGGACTGAATGAATCAGCCTGCATCCCATTAATTGATTTATCGGGATAGGGAATGTGCAAATTGCTGACAGTGGTAAAACAGCCATTTGATTTCTACTCAGCCTGGAGAGGAGATCAGCCAAGTAATCTGGTCTATCGAGATAAGAGTTTTAGAGCCTCTGCAGAAGAGAGATAAGAAATGCCCAAAAACCTCATTGGTGGTAGTTGTGTTTTGGGCTTTGCTTTTTCATATCCTGTTGGAATTCTTCATGTCTTGCATTACATTTCTAAATAAAATATGAAGCCTTGTATGCGTTCTTTTCTAAATATTAAAAAAATGCACAACTAGGGTAGAAACAAAGAGGCTAGCCAGACCCACATGGCGAAGCTATCTGTCTTGGGTGACAAATGTGAGAGTTCTGTAAATGGTCAACTGATTGCCAATGATTTTGTGTAAGATTATATTCTTCCAGGAGGAGCCATCTGAATTTTCTGCCCTCAGGTTCCAAAATGTCTTGGTCCATGTATGAAGAAGAGTATTAGTAGGTCCAATTTCTTTTTTACAGCACCCCACACCCCACCCATAGATGCGTATTGTTACAAGAAAATGTCCAGTAAGAGTTGGTTAAGCAAGACTTTTATTTAATTTGCTGGTGAGATTTACTGGTGTTAGCCCTCCTGCAAATCTGATTTGCATAACTGCCAGAGGCTTGTGCTAAATTAATTCCCTCCTCCCTGATTTTGCTACAGAGTGGGAGAGAAACGGAAAGAACTCTCCATGCTAAAATTCCTCAGCTAGGCTTCCACCACTGGTCAACTGGCTGTACAGATGCCACAGAGAAAAATGCTCAGTAGCCAAGATGTGGCTTTTGAGTGGAGGAGGACAGCATTTTTGCAAAGTTCTTTGTCAGGCATGGAAAATCTTAGCTCAGGGATGTCAAACTCATTTCATACAGTGGGCCTAATAGCATTCAGGATGCTTGCTGATGTCATTAAGCAGGAAGTGATGCCATTAATTAGGCCAATGTCCAGAAATAAGCACTTGTTTTCACTCTGCAACTAATTAGCTGCAAATAGCAGAAGAGAATATATGTGGAGCAAATTTTCAAGATATGAAAGAGCCCAATTATCCTGTAGGCTGCCCTATCAGCAGTGACACTTCAGCACAGCTCAACAGCTGATCATAGTGCTGGGAGAGTCTGAGGCCTGAATAAAGAGCTTGCAAGGGTGGCACCCAGCCCTTGGGCCTTATGTTTGACACCTCTGCCTTAGACAGCCTGAAAGTTCACTGAACCTACTTCAACACGAAGGCTACAATCCTGTACAGACATACCTGGAAATAGGTCCCAGTGACCTCAATAGCAAAGGCATACCAAGATCATTTGGCACCCGGGGCCCATACATTCAGAGTGCAAGGGTGGGCAGGTGGGCCGGACGCCATTCACCTTCCTGCTTGCAGCGGCTCAGGTGAGCAGGTGGATGAGCGAATAGTGGCGTCAGCTCTGCCGTTGCTCCAGCCCCTGTGACCCTCCCAGACCCTCTGCACAGCACAACACACAACTGCGAAACCATAGCATGGGCCCCAGACACAGGGCAGGTTTCCGCATCAGTGTAGATCAGTTGACATCTTATCCCTTAATAATTCTGACCCTGGGACAGGCCTGCACAACCTGTGGCCTACCAGCCACATAGTGTGATCCACCAAGTGTTTCACAGTTCTCTTTTTTTGCAGTTGCAGACAAGCAGCAAAAATATGTATACCAAGACCCTTGGCAGGGCACCTTACGTGGTTGGTAGTCCCTGTTTGTCTTGGTGAGTCACCAATTGTACATATTCAGCTTAGGCTGAACAGATGTAAAAGCAAGCAATACTTCCAGACCTGGAGCTGGTCATGCAGGGGTGAAAAGAGAAAAGTTGCACCTGCCTATTGAAGGTATCACAGCTGGATCCGCCATTGCATCTAATCATCTTGCTATAAACACATGGGAACGTCTTGTGTCTTGTACACTTCAAATAATACAGCTCCCTGTTATTTGTACCCATCTTCTTCCTCCCTTTTGGTTTCTTTCTTAGCACCTGCTACTTTAAAAATGCAATCAGGGCTACCAGAAAGTCACTCTATCTCTGGCTTTTGGATTTAATTATGTGACTTTTAAATGACCTCTGACCTCACAGGTCAGCAGTTAAGCTGTCCATTCTCTTGCTCTCCTTTTATGGCTAGAGGATGAAAGAATATGTCAGATGTGAATTGTTTGGCCCTATCTTCACTTGGAGAGCAATCCTAACCTGGAGTTAGGCTGGCATAGCTAGGCCAGCAAAGTTTGGCTGACACAAAGGACACCGCAAAGTATATTTGGACCACTCTCGGAGTCAGAGAAGCCAGCACACAGACATGCACCATCCTGCCTGACTCTGAAAGTGGTCCAAAAGAGCTTTACGGTGACCCTTGTGCTGCTCAAACTTTGCTGGCCTAACTGTGCCGGCCTAACTCCAGATTAGGATTGCACTCTTGGTCATTTTAGACAACTCCCTTCTGGATAAAGGAAAATCAGGGAAAGGGCAAATAAAATGGTGTGGATTCACCCAGCACTGTACGGTCTGAATAGTATGCCCCAGATTCAAAAGCAACTGACATAGGTCTTATCTCTTCTTCATGGGCTTACGTAGCATTTCTGAAGCAGAAAACGATAGAAGGAAGTCATAGAACTTTTTGCAAGCCTATCGCCTCAGGATATTGCTGCTCATTCTGCCCTAGAGAAGCAGGGAGAGCAAAACTATGCAATTTATTGTGTGAACAAGATGACCCACTTTTTTCCAAGTTGGAACATTTCATTTTTAATAGAAGTAAATGAACTGACTGGTTTTGTAAATAATTTATTTCTTAATATATTAGCCATTAAATAACATAGTATACAGGAAAAGTATCAGTTACACCTTATTTGTTCATAGCTATACAGAAGGGAAATCACAAAACATAAAAAGTGCTGACAAAATAAATCTTTGGTAGATACGTCTAGTTAAAAATGCAAGTTGTACATTAATAAATACTAATTTTTTTTAAAGAACCAAATTTTTACTATACAATTAGGCAGGACAATTCAGACTACAATTCTGATCACGTTCACCACCCTAATACTCAATACCTGCCTTTTTCTTTTGCATCAGCTACTTTGTTTGCTTGGTGTATTTGGAATAGCTTTTTCATATTAAGAATAAATAGTGGAATGGAACAGTCCATTCCAATGGAACAGTCCACACAGTATGGTCAAGTTTCATACCCAGTTCAAATCAATTTAGGCAGCAGTACTAAGAATAGATTTATCAAGGAGGTAGAATAAGCATTTAGAATTACTTCATCAGCCCATTAGAACTACAGTTTCTTTGTTGAAAATTTGGGACTTTCACATACTGTATATATTTAAATGCTTCAAGTTTCTAGCCCTCATGCTCAAAATCTCCAGAATGGGTTTGCAATGTGTTTTATATGCTAAGCATAGATTCATCAATTGCTTTCTTTAAAAAGGTGTGACTTTTGTAATCATGGTGCAAGAAACAAGGCCACAAGCCTAAACATATTTATCTGAGTACATAGCCCACTGAACTCACTAGGACTTATGTTCTATGCATTTGACAAGATGGTGACAGCACTATCTTATGCATGCTTATTCAGAAATAATTTACACTGTGTACAGTGGCCCTACTCCCAAGTAAGTACGTTTTAGGATTGTAGCCTAACAGCCAGATCCAACCCCAGATTTGAACTGGTGCAGGCCTCTTGCGACAGCTCCTGAGCGTCACAAACATGCTGTAAGGCACATTTGCGCAGAATCAGGAATTGGCCATGCCAGCACAACGATATGTGTCGGCCTGCCGGCACTCAGAACTCTGCAGAAGCCAGCACAGGTGAGTGCAATGCAGGGGCTGAGAGAGGGTGGCGGCAGGGGGAGAAGGTTCCGAGGTGGGGAGGGGTCATTATTGGGCAGGGGAAGAGCGATGGGATCAGCGGCAGTGGAACACGCTGAATCCTAATCCCCAGTACTGGGCCTTCCTGCCTTACACAGGCTGCTTGGATTTGCGCCAGCCATAGGGCAGGCTGGGGCTTGACACAAGTGGAAAAATATCCCCTTAACCCAAGATGCCCTCCAGCCTACTCCTAACCTGCACCATAAATTGTCTCAGTCTGGTTCCAATGATCAATGGCATATGTGACCATCACGCTTCCAAGCAAGGGGCATTCTGAGCTTCTCTAATGTTTGCCAAGTATTGAAAGCCTGCCTCTTAGAGCACCTATTCCTACATGGGCTCCTTTGTGTGGTCTTTGTGCAATGGGGAAAAAAATGAACTACTTTTACATTTGCAGAGCTTGGAACATAAAATGTTTTGAATACTAATTATTTTCACTGTCAGAATAATTTCAGTTTACTTAGATTTAAAAAAACACATTCGGAGTCAAAAACATCCCAACTACTGTAAAACTTTTCAATAGAATCCCAATAGCATTTTTATTTTGACCAATCTCGCAACAGCACTGTGATGTTGGTTAGTTTGAGAAACAATAATTTGCTGCAGGACTCCTGTGATTTAATGGCAGAGTTGGGATTACATATCAAAACCCAGCTGTCTAACCACCACTGTACAAATACCAGAAAGCATTTATTGCTTTCCTTGTCTATTTCCCTGAAGCCCACTTTTAAAGGAGAATTTCAGCCGATAAGCTTCCACTAAAGATTAACAGGAGCAAGTGGAAAGTGGATTGAGTGAATGAAGCTTTTACTGGTGTCAACATTGCTGGAGCCAAAAGCTGTCAGGGATTTCTCTCAAACTTTCTCCAAACTCAGCCTACAGTGAACAGGGATTGTCACTTTCAACTGTTCGGTTGTATCTCAACAGTTAATAAATTAATCCTTTATTCAGCGGCTGAGTTGTATCGGAGACACAGTGGTCAAGTTTAATCCAATTCAAATACTCAAAGGTAAATGCCTTCGGGCATGAGTGCCTTCGGGCATAAAGGCGGGGTAAAAATCTTTTAAATAAATAATAAATAATAAATAAATACAGTGGCCCACTGAAGACTCAATACTGACCATTTGTTTTCTAGCCTAGGGTCAAGATTAGGAAGTCATAAAGATCCAAATACCTCATAACATTTTGCATACATGAACCAAAATTCTATGCCCAAAATACCCAAATGATGTGTTCTGATAAATTAAACACACTATGTGATCCAAATACGTTTTGTCTTTTTAAAAACGGGACTGCAAAATGACGTACAAGCTGCTTCACCTCTATAACATATTCTAATGGGAGGGGCATTTTGCAGTGGATCTGCAATAGGGGTGCTGAATTCTGCCCCATCAGCCACTTCATTCCCTGTGGGTTTCAATATTTGCAGGACACATATATGCATGGAACACTAGTGAGGTAACATCAATAAAAGTGGTTATCAGGGAAGGGCTAATTCCTTCCTCCACCCCATCTCCACTGCAAATTTCTTCCCTCCCAACAAGGCTTATTTTATATGCGGCTCGAATGTAACATGTAGGTTGGCCCAAAATGAAGTTCCAAGATCACAGCTCAATCTCTTAGCTGCAATATTACAGAGCTTGCTCATAGTTTCCCATGCAGAGGCCTTTCATGGAGAAGAATTTTACAGCTGAACTCACAGGCCTGGAATTGAGCTCTACAGAATTCTAGCCACATCAATCATATATTCATCTCTCTGAAGCGTTTTCTTTCACTTCATTATTAGCACTGGTTTTGGTTAGATTTTGTATTTGACTGGTTTGAGATATACAGCATCATCTCTTATGGATTCCCCCCCCCAATAAGTGTTTAATCTTTAGAAACCTTCATACAATTGAGAAGCAAATAAATACATAAATACATAAAACAGCCATCTTCTAATAATCAATAGTATGTAACAATTTTCAGCACTTGAAGTGCTTTCTAAATTCTTCTGATCATGTCCACACATTTTCACAAAGTATGCACAGAGCATAGGTCAACAAAGATAGTAACCTAGGAGTTGAAGGAGCCAATGAAAGGAGCCGGGGTGTGTGTGTGTGTGTGTGTGTGTGTGTGTGTGTGTGTGTGTGTGTGTGTGTGTGTGAGAGAGAGAGAGAGAGAGAGAGAGAGAGA
>JAJKFI010000089.1:2787700-2865416 GCA_029204185.1 Lerista edwardsae
GAGAGAGAGAGAGAGAGAGAGAGAGAGAGAATGATCACCTTGCAGCCTCAACACTTCTCTAAGCATACAACTATGAGCAACAGACTCTGTGCCAAGACAAGATCTTTTAAAGTTTCTTTTAATATTGGGAATGCGACATGGGCAACTTTCTATTTCAAGTTGCATTCCTATTTGAAAACATCTAAAGGTGAAAACATCTAAAACATGTGATACCTTGTGGCACCTTAAAGATGAAGGGCACTGGTTGAATAAAGTTAAGAACATTGACTTAAGTGGGGACCAAATCCAAAGCCCATTACTGCTGGTGGTATGCTCATACCACTCGGGGAACTGTCACGCATGGCACTGCAAAGTACTTCCAATGCTGGCAGTAAGCCCTTACTGCTGGTGCTGGCGTGGCGCCATGACAACGCGTGCCTGCGCTTGCCCTGGAGAGAGCCCAGAACTCACTACTAGCCAGCGATGCTTCCTTTTGGGGTGGGGTGGGAGGTGTTCCTGGGCAGGGGGAGGAATGGAGTAGAGGTGGGACCAGCGATGACTCTCACCGTCAATTCCCGAACACCGAGTAAGGCTATGCAGCCTTGTTCGGAGGCACTCGTTTCTGCACCAGTTAATTAGCCAGAGCAGGAGTGAGTAGACCCATCACACACCCTGCACTCTTACCGCAGGGAAAGGGGATGAATGTCCCCTTTCCCTGTGGAGGCTCCCGTGACTGCCTGGCTGCCTCGGGATGCAGTAGTAGCTGCCTGGCTGCCACTGCACTCCCAGGCGGTCGGGCAGTTCAGGATTGGGCTGTGGGGCATTTAACCACTGTGCAATGCAGCCCTGTGCATATTTACTCAAATGTTAGACCCTACTGCCTTCAACTTGTTTAGGATTGCAGGCTCAACCAAGAGTGGTCATGTGGCACATTACTGTGCAGCAAGAGAAAAACCAAAAACATGATGAAAGGCTCCTGTGATCTCAAAACGTCTGTTCACAGGAGGAGGCTGCTTGTCATCGATGCATGGCTTTTATCACTACACCCAAAATGAATACAGTTGTGTCTCAGTATTCGCTGGGGTTTGGTTCTGGGACTCCCCGCTGATAATAAAAACAAAGCAGTTAAAACAAAACATAAGTCAGGCAGGTTGTCAATTAGAACTTCAGCTCACTCTGAAAAGAGTGACCCCCTCCCTTTGGCCTCTCTCACAAAAGAATGAAATGTGAAAGTGATTAATCAGTTTGGAATTTCATTCTTCAGCTAGAGAGGGTCTCGGAGCGAGCTGAAAATAGCAGTTCTAATAGTCTGACTCCCTAGAAAGTGGTTTGGGGGTTTTTTTTTGTCATTTTAATGGGGATGTGTCTTTCTCCTTCAGAGATCAGCACTATCCTTCTTATCTGCAATGACCATCAGTGCTTGATCAAATTGTTGTATAAAAAAACTAGTGTATAAAAAAGGTTGGACCTGTATTCCAGGGGCTTCACTTAGACACCTGCCCATGTGATAGCCCAAAGTTGTTACTCTCCCTAAAAAAAAAAGCAGGGGGTGGGAGATGGAAGAAAGCCCTTGAAGCACAGAAGGTACATGGTGAAGGAAAGAGGCAGTCATTTGTTTCTCCACCGGAAGAGACTTGACAGTTGATTAATTATATGAACAAGGCCTAGAAATTATGTTGTTCCTCAAACTACGAGCTCCTTAGTACTGTATATACTCAAGGATAAGTCAGTCTAATGGATAAGTCGAGGGCAAGTTCTAAGCCCAAAATAATAGAATTTGCTATGACTCATGCGTAAGTCAAGGGTGAAACCTAGGGGGCAGGTTTGAAATTCTTTGAAAATGACTTACCAGTAATTGTTCTGAGGCAGCAACAGAAAGCCAACCAAAAAAAGGAGCTATTTCACATTCTTCTGAGGCAGCACAGAAATGGAGCTATTCTCCAAACAAGAAGGGAGAGAGATGAAGGTGCTTATTGGAGTTTTAGGTTCTGTGAAGAATACAGCACAGCACCTCCATAGCAGCAGCCTTCATAATGACTACAATTCCCAAAAGCACCTTCACCTCTCTGCCTGTTTGGAGAAGAAGGAAAATGGCTACTGTTTTTTTGCTTGCTGTCTGTTGGTGCCTGAGAACAATTACTGGTAAGTAAAATTGCTCCTTTTTTCCTACCCCCAGCTTTCTGCTTTTTAGCCCAGACCCTACCCAAGCTGCTGTTAAAAGCTTTATTAACTGTATTGACCCATGTATAAGTCGATCCATGTTTTCAGGGTCAAGTTTCAGGCATAAATTTTTAGACTTATACATGAGTATATACAGTAGTTTTTGCCAGTGGTCAGCACAAATGATTTATTAGTGGCTTCTTCTGGGTCTGGGTACAGACCTGGTAAACACAGCACTTTGTGTTACATGGAGTTGTTGTAATCCTGATTGATTTCCAGAGATTGACTATCCTATTTTTGTTACTGAAAGCTACTGTTTTCCTGATAAACTCTTACACACATACCAAAAAAACCCACCACTGGATAAAAGAGCCAAAAATATAAATACTGTACATAGGTTAACACCCCACAGCTTATGTAAAGGGGAACTATCAAATGACTACCAATATTGCTCTCTCCACTGACGGACTTTCATGGAGATGATGCCTCTGACCAGCACTCTGGGACATTGCTGCTTGTGTTGGGAGAAGGGACCTCAGAGTCTTCAATAAGAGTCAGTTCTTCCATGCTCTCCAAACTTGGGCTCTGCTGGAAGAGCCCTAGTATCCTTCCTCGCTGAGTCATCCCTGTCTGCGGCAGGCCTTGCTCCCCAAGCACCTTGACGAGGAAGTTGATGTACCGCATGGCTAAGCGGAGGGTCTCGTTCTTGCTGAGCTTTTTGTCTGGAGGGTGAGTGGGAATGAGCTTGCGCAGCTTGGCAAACGCACTGTTGACATTCTGTTGTCTCCACCTCTCTCTGCTGTTGGTGAAGATCTTCCTGGTCATTCTCAAGAACTGGCAGAGCTGGGAGGAGGAGGAGGAGGAGGAGGAGGAGATCAGAAAAGAAAAAAACACAATTATACATGAGATAATGAAACCATGTACAGCCACATATCACACACACACACACACACACACACACACACACACACACAAAATGTATGCATTAGTACTGACTTTAATTAAATACTCAAACAATTAGCAGCAGGGTCACCAACAGACATGGTGCAAAATTAGAAGCCACTCCCATGTCCTGTCCCTTGATCCTGATCCAAGCTGTACTGTTCTGAACTCTTGGAGGAAGACTGGAATAAAAATGCAATGAGTCATATAAAGGGAAGAATAGAGAAGAGAGCTACAGTGTACCTATTGACAACATGCATGCATTCAATCAGGTTAGATAGAACGTAGGAAAACTCGAAGTCTCAGCCCTCCCACCCTTTTTCCCTCCCTGAAACTGTTATTTAACCACTGCAGACAGTTTTTTTTTCTAACAACTCACACAGAGATTCCAGATGGTCCCACTGATTTTTCTATGTACCACCCTGCCTGCGGTCCTGTTCAAAAGTCATTGAGTCTGCGTAGGCATCATTGGTTTGAAGCTTTAGTGCCACACTGGTCTTCAAAACATGACAAATGGCTACACATACAGTACTGTACATCTCTTTTTCTTTTTGCTTTATTGCTTTATGACCATAGAACTATGACCAATAGTTATATGTGAAGAACGAGCACTGGAAAGCACTGTGTCTGAGATCCAAAGTAGATGTTCAACTAAGGGCGTAATCCTAATCCCGTGCTGGAATAGGCAGGCAGACTGGTCTGCCCCATATCCAACACTGGGCAGGTTATAGCACAACCTGGTGCAAGTGGAATTGAATCCCCTGTGTAATTTGGCAGTGGCCCAAATAGGGCTACTTAAGTTTGTGCTGCTGAAATTGGCGGTGCAGATTCGAGCAGGCTCTATTGGGGCCAGGTTAGGATCCAGCACAAGTGCAGGATCCTGGCAACACCCCCCCCTCCCTGGGTTGGGCTGCCCACAGGTCTGCCCTCAACCCAACCTTCCCAAACCCCAAAGCTCATCCGGCCTTACATGGGTGCTGCTGGGCCTGGAGTGCAGCGTGGCACAGGTTTGCCATCACACATCCATGTGCTGGCCTACTTTCCAGGAGAGTCATTGCAAACGCCCTTTATGGCATGTTTGTGACACCCCTGGGCCAGCACAAGGGACTTGTGCCAGCCCAGTCCAGGTTTTAAATTGCATCCTAAATGTGTTTTAGAGAGGCATGCTTAGAGGCACATTCGCCTTCTCCTGAGTGGGATAACAGCACATGAGGAGGGAAGGGGAAGTTTGCTATTTGAAGAAAATAGCTGCTTTGGAGATGATTTTTGGTGGGGAAATAGCTCAACAAAAAGAAGTTACCTTCCCCACACACGCTGTAATCCTGATCAGAATCATGTCACCCCCATGGCTTTTTGTTCTGAAAGAAGAGATGCTTCTGTCTGAGGGTTCCCTCTTCAGTATGCATTTAGGTAAACATCTGGTTTAACTCCAAGGCAATGCGAAGATGTGGGATCCCACCAGGGCCTTATTAAATAGCTCACCTGAACAAGCTTGGTTCAGTGCCACTTTCAGCAGCAACAAATGCCACATCTGGGACAAACGAAAAGACTTACAAAACTAGCACTGATACACTCATTTCCCCCAATGTCACTTTGGAGGCTCCTTGTGTACTGAGAATGGAAAATAAAAAATGTGGACAATTAAGAAAATAAATTTATAAATTTAAATATTTTTTTTTAAATAAAGCGCCTGAACCACTGTCCCTCTGTTTTGCTGATGTTCTTGGAATGCTCCAGAGAAAGAAGGCGACTGGCCTCCCATTTAGCAGAGCACTCCAGGATGACTGAGCATTATTTGTGGACAGACAACCACAATCATCTCTCTTCCTTTCTTTTGCTCCCCTCCTTTGTCAGCACAAGCCCTGAGAGCAAATAGTGGTCTTTGTGAGTTCCCCGATTGGATGTCATGTTAAAACATGTATCCTAGTATCTCTGACATTTGTACAAGATTAGCAAACAGTAGTGCCCTCTCCGTCCTGGGAATCCTTTTTAAAGAGCAACTATCGCATAATTCACTGGGTGGGAGAGGGAAATGACTTGTTTCTGGAAACCTAACATGCAGCCCAAACCTATACATTTTTTTCTCTGTGGTCCCACTGCATTTAATTCCCCCCCCCCACAAATAAGGTAGCAGTTCTCATACTTTCTTGCAGGGAGTCATGCTTTTATGTCAAATCCTGTTGTCTAATTTAGCACTGCAAGCAGAAATCTCAATGTCCCAATAATGCAATACACCTGGATTCAGACCCAAAGTGCCCTGATTCAGATAGATTGCTTTTGGTCTGAAACTGATCTTGCAGCTCACTGGCACTTTCATTTTTTACATTCTCCTTAAAATAAAATAAAAATGGCCAAGCATAATAAAAATGCAAGTGTTTGATGATGATGATGATGATGATGATGATGATGATGATTGTGAACAGTAATGCAAGGGGCTATACTTTGGAGTGTGCTTGAATGTTTTTGGGAAATTGCCCCATTGAGATAGCAGTCCTAACCTGGAGTTAGGCCGGCACAGTTAGGCCACCAAAGTTTGGCTGGCACAAGGACCAGGTAAAGTGCATTTGGATCACTCTTGGAGTCAGGGTGCACATCTGTGTGCTGGCCTCTCTGAATCCAAGAATGGTCCAAACACACTTCACACGGTGCCTTGTGCCAGCCAAACTTTACTGGCCTAACTGTGCCGGCCTAACTCCAGGTTAGGCACTGAGTGTTATATTATAAATGGACCCAAACATGATGTGCAGAAATGGGATCTTATAAAGTTTGCAAAAGTAGCCTGACTACATATGTTTGTTTTCAGCCAGAAGCACAAAGCAGCTGGAGAAAGACGTTTTCCCCATCCCAGAGTATTTACAGTGGTAAGATAAAGGCATAGTGCCTGCACTTATACTGCGCATGCTGCTGTTTTTCTACCATTCACACTTATATGCTCCTGCTTCCATCACTACCTGGTTAGACTCTGGGTACACCTGCCAAATGAGGTTCGGAAAGAGTCTACCACGAACTGGACTTTTTCAGTGGTCAACAGAATTGCTTTTCAATTCTGAGTTCCAGCTGCTTCGTGGGAGGAGGAGTGTGCTGAACGCAGCTGCGTCTCTGGTGAGAGCAGGGAAGCCTCATCAGCCAGCAGACGACAGACGGGTGGCTAAAGAAAGAAGGCTAAAATCCAGAAAGAAAGATCTGTATGAGTGTGGTTCTTGAAAGATAGAACATTCTGTAAATTGTAAAAACCTTCGGGTTTGTGAAAAAGTCTGCCTATGTAAACCGCCTTGAGTTGTAATCATTAGAGAAATCTAGTGACTTTAAGAAAGGCGGTATATAAATACATGTATTATTATTATTATTTATTATTTTCCAACTATGCCTCCTGAGGGAAGGTCCCCAGGCCCATTTCTTCTCCTCTTTCAGCCATCAGGTTAAGACTTGGCTGATTTGTAACGCCTTTGGACCTAGCTGCCTTGATCTTGGCTGATTTACAGCTGGATTACCACTTTACTTGAAAGTGCTTTTGTGCCTACTGATGTACTTATTTTTGTTTGTTCTAATGGCTAGTGTAGCATGACCTGGTAGGTTGAGAGTTTCATTCTTGCCAACCGCTATGATGCGTAATGTTTTAAATTGAAACAAGGCAGGATGTAATTTTTCAATAAAATAATTAAGATGGTGTCTGGTCAAACACATCTTCCACATTTACATAGTGTTTCAAAAAAATCTCTAAAGCCCTGTTTGGCCAGAGTCAACAGTGGGACAAAGCCGTGAGTGTACCATAGGAAACAATGCACTTCTTAAAAGCCTTCATGAGTTTCCAGGAAAACAGAATCAAGTCCAGCCAGACAAGTGACAATCCTGAGCTCAAAAGCCTCTTCTCTCTCCCACGTCCCCCTACCGCGCATGAACACGATTAATATAGATCCCCCAAAGGCTGAAATACAAAAGATTAATTAATGTAAGGAACAACTGATTGTCCTTTTTCAGTAGATGGAGTTCCGGCAGCATCTGCCTGTTCAAGCAATAGCAGCCATAGCAGTTCCTTGCACAAAGCCCTATTTTTGCCAAGTATATCACAGCAAAGGGCCGTTCATGCAGCAGTAATAACCCACAGGCAAGCAAAGAATGTCTGTGTAGTCTGATGAAACAAGCACCGTTGTAAAAGTTTAGAATCTTGAGGATACGCGCAACTCAATATTCTGCCTACACCTGTTATACATACAGTATGTACTGTATGTTTTATGGCTGCAACCTTGTGACAAGTTTGCATGTACAAAAAAGCCATCACAGCTCAGATGCTGTGTTTGTGGGGTGGGGTGGGGGAGGACCTTCAAGGCTCCACACAAGGCTTGTTTGGTGGAGGCAATTCACACATTAAGCTGCAATTATCAAGTGCACATTAAGGAAGTGGGGAGAAATCAAGAGACTTTTGTGTACGTATGAACCAGGTAAACGAGTACCATAGTCGAGTGATAAGGGAGTGATGCTTTACTATCTTTATGGTACAAAGGTTTAAGAAAAGATTAGGATCCCAGTTTAGCCAGAGTCAGGCATTAGAAAAATGGTGCACATGACTAATGACTGAAGAAATCCTACCCCCAGTTTTTCCCTGAATAATCAAAATGGTGCATACTTCTTTATACTAGAAGCATATGCACAACAACAACAACAGAGGGCATATAGTCATATCAACAACCCTAATTTTTTTTTCATTCACTACGTTAAGAAGTTGGAATGCCTTCATGCAGACCTGTAAGAACCTAAACAGGAAAAGGACAAGGTAGGGAAGAGTCTCTAACAAAGGCTTATTATGAATCCTTCTTTATGCAGAATGTCCCCCACTTCCTATGCAACGCTCCAAGACAGCAGGGGGTGAGGGTTGCACCAGTGTGCTGCTCTCTTATTGTCAGCCAAGCGAAGCAATGCACAGTTATGACCCTGCAGCTGACCACGGCTAGGAGAGAGAGACTGAAGGGAAACAAGCAGCCTCTTCTGAGCAAGTATCCCAAATTAGGAAAGATCCACTTTCTACACGTCTTAAAGAATCTCCGGGGGATTGTGGACTGGCCTTGGAGAGTATGCTTCCTTTGAGCCCAGTGCCCTTGCCCATTTCACCAATAGCATCTTTACAACTCCACCCTGTCTTAGGTATTTAAATTATTTGTTTGTTTGTTTTGTTATACCACTTTTCAATAAAAAATGTGCCCTTGCGCCGAGGAGGGTCCAGCTTCCCCATTCACTACTTTGGTTGCAGCTCAGGCCCGCTGGCCTGTCTGCTGCAGCGCAGCGTAGGTTTGTGCTGCCCAGGTGAAGAGGGAAAATCTGGAGTTGGGGTGCATGTTGTCCCATTGGGGAGCATTGGATTCCCTAATTCTGGAACCTCCCCCAGTGATGCTTTTAGCCTTGGGATGTTCTCCAGGATGTATCAACTCTGTGGATTCCACTTTGTGCTGGGGCCAGAGGTGGGGCCCTCTCCTCTTACTTGGAAGAGAATCCAGAGAACTGGGTTTTGGTCACAACCTTTTTGAACCTCCAGGGAATTTAGAATATTGAATCCTTAATTAGCCCATTAATTGCTATAGACATCTTCTCCACCTGGAGAAGGGCGCAATCCTAACCACTGACATAGCTGTGCCAATGGGGCATGTGCTGCATCCTGCAGTTTGAGGCCTCCTCAAAGTAAGGGAACGTTTGTCCCCTTAAAGAAGAGCTGCATGGCCCTTACCCCAGGGCTGAAAAGTTGGTTAGGACTGCGCCCTCTGTCACCTCTGCACTTTTATTTATGTTTTGGAATTCAAGGTCTTCTTGCATATTTCTCAACTTTGAACTGTTTCTTTAAGAGCTGGATGAGACACTACAAGTCCTTTTCAAATCATGCAGGAGGAACCTGGACATGCAAATCTCTTCATGAAGCACACTGGTATCCTGCAAACTATCTAACTGCGTGCGTAGGTGTGCCTAGAGAGGGAACACAGCATTAAGTTTTGCAAGCAGCTGCCCCCCCTCCTCTTCGGAGCCATTCCCACTGGCTAGAGCAAAACAGAGGCTATGCTGGCTACAAATGGCTACGAAGAGGAGGGGGAGCGGCTGCTTGCAAAACTTACTGCTGCGATCCCCCTCTAGGTATGCCACTGTCTATGTGCAATTTTTTGGTGCACCAGTGTGCCAGATGAAGGGCAGGTGTGTACACCCACACTCCTCCCCAACACAATGAAACGGGGCCAGTTTGAGTATGGTCCAAACCAGCCCTGTGTCACATTATAAATACGTAAAGTTTTGTGATAAGACAGTATAGTAGATCTATGACTTTTACTCATTATAATCTCCATTCAGGCTCATGGTAGTGATAGGCTCAATTCTCCAAGGTTGGCACAAAGTATTACTGTCAAGAGTGCTCCAATTAAACATTTGGTTTCATTTTTAATGTTTTAATGTAATTGTAACATTGAGAAACTAATGACTGTTTTAGACTTAACCCTTACACACTATTAGAGTGAAACCCTCGTTATATCAAGTTTCTCCATACTATGTATTAATTTTTGTGTTGGTCTATGACTATAATAAAGAATCTGATCTGATCTGAAACACTTGGTTTTGCATGAAAGCCATTTTGGGGAAGGGGGTAAGGTACTCCTGGACAAATTCCATTTTGTGTGAGGTTTTCACCATAAGGTTAGCTAAGAGTCCTTGGGCCCCAATGTCATTGGCCCACCAGGAGGAAGGACTTGTTCCTGTAGCAGTGATGCAGATTGTGCAACCCTTTCTATAATGCAATGTGTGACATGTTTTATTTAAATGATTTCTATCTCGCCTTTCCCATGCTGAGGCAAATGCCCAAAGACATGGCCAATACACTTGTATGCCCATACACATGGCCAGACAGATAATCATACCATCATCTCCACATTTATTTATTTGAAGAATTTATACCCCGCCTTTCCCATGCCGAAGCAAATGCCCACGGCGGCTTACAGAGAACAAACGAAGTACAATGTAACCACAATAAGTAAAACAAGGACTAAAGAAAACAACAACATTAAACATTAACGGGAACAATGAGGGTAACAAGAATAAAATTAGACCCAATTCTCCATATCAGGTTGTTTGGGGAAAGGGAAAAAAACATTTGACCGGGCAGTGAGCAAAACTATGACACTATATATACCAGAGGGCAGACAGCCACACAATCAAAGGCCAGACAAAATAGGTATGATTTGAGCCCCCTCTGAAAGGCCATGAGGGAGTGTGTAGTTCTTAATTCTTCTGGAAGGGAATTCCAAATTTGTGGAGCCATTACAGAGAAGGCTCGTCCCCGAGCTGCCATTCCTTTAACTTGGGACAGAGGGGGCATTTGAAGGAGAGCCCCTTTAGATGACATAAGAGGGTGAACTGGTATATATTGGAGAAGGCGGTCCTAGGTAGGCTGGGCCTAAGTCATGAAGGGCCTTAAAGGTCAGTACCATCATCTTAAGTTGAGATCGGAATTGAATGGGCAGCCACTGCAGCTGCTGAAGGAGTGGTCCTACTGAGTCAAACCACCTAGCCCCTGTAACCACCCAGGCTGCTGCATTTTGTACTAACTGTAGCCTTCGAACTGTTAGTGAACTTTTAGTGAAAAGAGCTTTGCAAGCCACGCTGTGCGTGAAACCCCTTTTCATCATATATTACAGGAAGTGCATGGTAGAGGAAAAGAATATGTGTCTTACCTTCCACCATGGAAAAAAACTGGTGGCTCAGTAATACGAGAACTGCCTCACCTCAACTTTCTGGGTTGTTGAGGGGGGGGGAGAGAGAAATTGTTGGGGGGGGAGATAACCTAGTGTATGCCACCCGTGCTCTTTGAAGGAAAAGCAGAATACAAATATTGTTCTTATTTATTTACCTCAATGGTTTTTAAGTCTGTTGCAAGACACCAGCAGACACTAGACTTGAAGTCAGTATATGTTGGATTCATTGGAAGAGATGTGGCTTATTCTTTCCACATGTCATACAGTATGTTTATTAAGCAAGGGACAAATGTTAGAGCAACCCTGCATGGTTTTGGGAATAACACCGAGCCTAGAACCTATAATGGGTACAATCACAGGGAAGATGCGTGAGACATTGCCAGGGTGCCATTTTGTGTGAGGGAGCCTCTGCAAGATTCTCCTGCTCCACTGCATGTGAGAGTCCTATGTCATGTCTTTTGTTCCATGTATCCTTGCTAAGCCTACATTCGTGAAGGAAAACCAAACACAAAACAGGTTTCTAGCAGCTTGCTATTATTTAAAAAATTATATATTTACACTTTGCCTTTTAAGACAAAGCCTTCTCAAGTGCAGATACACCACACCCGATTTGCTCTGATGTATGTATATTATTCCATGGTGACTGAACTATACATATTTCTTTCAAGTATTTGTGCACTGATTTTCTTCTGTTCAAAGTAGCGTACAACAGCAACAACAAAATCCATGAAACAATGAACACACCAACCTTTTAAACCAGCGGTTCCCAAAACGTTTTCAATTGGCAGCTCCCTTGACTGGGCCATAGGCCCCGGCTCCTTATTAGGGCAATAGCCCTATACGTTGTATTGGACAGTGGATTTTTTGTAAGCTCTCCTGGCTGGTTTCCGCTACTCCCTGGGGAACCACAACTCACAGTTTGGGAACCACTGCTTTAAACAATAAATTAAGACCTCAATTTAAAGTCCACTCTGTAGGCAAAAGAGTAACATCATACAGCAGCATGCAGTTCATCAGGCACACAGGAACCAGGACCAGATTAGCAGTTAACTTCTTTCAAGACAAAGGTTAGAGCTCAAATCTTGCTGGCCAGCTACACTTTTGGACTTGGAACCTGACTGCAGTTATTCTATGGCAAATGAATGGCATACTATACATGCTCAGAGATACTTTTCTTTGTTACTGCATTCAGCATTCTACTGTGTCTTGAGCTTGAGCTTTTAGGTTGAAAACTGCCACAAGTCTTAAGAGATTTCTCAGACACTTTTGAAGGCTATACTTTTTCGAGAAGCATTTAATTGTCATTTTAACTTTATCTCTGTTTTAGTTGATTGTTAGGGGTGTTTTGGTTGTTGTTGAAAACTGCCTTTTGTGCGTTAACAACTACCTTGTGGTGGCTAAACTATCTGAATAAAAAAACAAAACAGTGCATTTGGGTGTTTAAGATATTTTCCAGAAATAAAAATAGACTAATTTTCCAATTAGAAATAATACTGTGGCTGCATCTGCTGACACTATATCACCTGTATCATCTATCGAGTACACTTTTAAAGCATTTAAAATTATTAAAAATGAGAACTTGGATTGAGAATGTAGAATAAAAACATATAACACTGTAATTTGCTATTTTAATCATGAATTTTTTGGGGGGGAATCACAAAAAAAAACACCTATTGAGTGTTTAAAAGTGTAATTATGAAAAACAAAAATCTACATCAGACAGAGTGATGATTACTCTGTCTGGCCACTAGCTTATACAGCAAAGCATAGATCCTATTAAATTCATATATACTGGTGTTCCAATACAGTGAACATGAAACACGAAATATAAGGATTTAGTTATTTTCACTAAAACATATACAATATGGAAAGTGTGTGCATTTCAAAAGATGCATAAGCCTAGTCTTGCTCTCTGTTATTTGAGAAAATTGAAAAAGAGAAAAATATTTAGGTGCAAACAATGGAAGATCAGAATATAAATAATGCTAAACAGAAACAAAATTATTCCTGAACCAGAGACTTCAGCGCGAAGGCTCCACACATATGAGCAGTGGGTTGTTAATTCACGTCAGACAATGGTGTGTAAGAGCTCTTGTGGAATTTTGAATTAGGGTGATTATGTAGCAATTAAATTGCATAGAAATTCTGGGGGGCCCTTTCTAAGAAATTCATTGAGTCACCTAATTAAGCTTGTTTTTATATCATCCCAAAATTTCAATTAGAAATAAGGGCAAATAAACAGTGTTCTAAGATGAATCCCATCCATTGTAAACACACCAACTTAGAAAATCAGAGCTAGAAGGGAAAGGAAAGTATTATCTAATCCATGGCTGCAAGGGAGGCTCTGATTACAGTGCAAGTTTTAAACATTATCTTTATTTTCCGTAAATTAGTATACAGATAAAAATTAATAATATGCAATATACTCAAAAAAGGAAGGAAACTTGATAAAAGAGGAATAGAACGTTCTGAGATTTTCAGCCAAAAGGTATGGATATGTCCAGCCATAATGAAGCTCTTACGTCCCATGGCATTTCAATGGGAGAGGTAAGCATGTAAATCAGTACAGCTTGAAATTTTTTAATTATAGCTGTACATGCCCTACATCAAAAAGATATTTGTATATTAAATATATATCTAATTGTAGCTATATGACCACCCCCCAAAAAAAGCTTTTAAAAAAGCTGGTTTCCATTGGACAGGGCTCCCCCCAGCTGAATGGAAATCTAAGTATTTTAAATATCTCAAGCAGATAAAATGGGCAAAAATAATTATTGCAACAGATCAGTTTTACTAAAATGAACTATGTGAAAACACATGCAAAGATCATACCATGGAGGCAAGCGCTTCCATGGTTGATGCAGTTTTGTAGGTGTTTTTTTTTTTAAATCCAAACATATCCCATCCCCAAATGCATTATATGAAAATATGTCCAGAGATTTGCTATATGTAAACATCCTCACAGATTTTGTATTATGTAATCTGCTTTAGTTCAGGATGCCAATGTAGTAATTACAGAGGATGCAAAGGTACAGATCTATATAGCTCCTCCTCCTGGGGTATTCACAGTGAAGCTATAATACCCTAAAATATACAATAACATGCATCATGAACATCATGTCCATGCTAAAATGCAAGAATTTGCCATCTTACTGAAAATTTAAAACACAAACTATAGAAGTGCCATGGCTCAAAGCAGTGAATATTCCATTTTGGATAGATCCCATGTAGTGGCATGTACAGTGTAAAGAAGGCACAGTATTAAACTCTGCTGCTCCAATGTAGTGGCATTTTTAACCTGGATTGAAATGTTTATACATTTATTTGAATGCATGGATGATAAAGTCTTAAACGCTTGATTATACCATTGTAACGCTCAAGTACAGTATAGGACTTCATTTCATGCCACTTTAGCACACACTCATTCATCTCTAGGGTATAGGACCATTCAGACCAGCAAAAACAACTGACTCTACTGCCAGATACTAATGGCAATGTTTGCACCCTGTCAATAACAATGTGAAAAGCACAAGTGTGCACAGTTGTACTATATGCTTGAATTCACCTGTACAATAGAGCAGTATTTCCTACATTACTGACTTTTGGTATTGTGTGTGGAAACAGGGGTGCCAAGATCTTTAAACTCACACACACACACACACACACACACACACACTGTGATGGCATAAAGGTGCCCCAGAAAACCACAGCAATACCACAATCCGTTTTGTACCTGGAGAAGTGTGTGCACACAGTCAGGAAAGTTGCATAAAAACCATTAAAAAGCAACAAAAAATTCCACAAGAAAGAAAACCAACAAGATTGTAGCCTACCTTTCCCAAAGATGGTGCAAACCAATCTTACAGAAGCATTCACATGCAGCAAAGTGGGATCTTCTGCTCCTTGTGCTTTGCTCTCACAGCTCCAAGACGCAAGAGCTGCTTTCCTTACAATCCAGCCAATTGCCGATCCCTGTCTGCTCCCTCATTTATAGAATACCAGCTCCTTTGTCTGGCGCGTGTCACCACTAGTGCTAGCGATCCGGGGAGCTTATTCCGCATCTCCTGGGAGATTCTTTTCATTCTGCATCTTCTTCCCTCCTAGAATTCTAGCCCGTGCTAGCATAGGCAAATCACTTTTATCCGTGTCCTGTAAAGCAAATGTTACTGTAGATTCCCCATTCTTTGACCAAAACCTATAAAGGTTGTTTTTTGAAGGCCAATGCCTAATTAATTCAGTAGAATTGAATGTAAACCAAACCTAGCTTTAATTTTGGCTCTGAAATTGGGGTGGGAGGGAGAGAAACCTGAAACTGCTTCTCAGGTGAGAAGAAACATAAGAGAGATGTACTTCTGAGCATGTGCAGAGTGTGCCTCACCTCTAAGGCAGCCTCAGATGTTCAAAACAGGTACCAACCTGGTATGAATCAAACTGTTCACATGAGGACACAGAAACCATTTTGACAATGCGCAGTACGCACTTCCCAGTTGCTGCGACCACAGAAATAGCTGATGGCTTCTGCATGGAAGTCTGGTTGATACGAGTGTTTTGTGCACCGTCGTACGCCACGTACACAACAGTATGGAGAGGGCCCAAGCTCTATCTTTACAAATAAGGAAAGATGTCAATGTTTGTAAAAATAAAACCCAAATCAGTCTTGACTTACGATACAAAGTCCTATGATTTACTTCATTGTTACCTGAATCTGTTGACTGAACTTCAGCTCTAAGGGTCAAAATTGATACATGATGAGGAATCCCTGAGTAGGTCTATTGATCTGAGACATATGCAAGGTTGGGGGTGTCTGCCATTTAATCAGAGCAGCAGTGTTGGGAAAGGGTTTTGTTTTGTTTGTTTTTGAGTTTCCATGTTAGCTGTTTTCCAGCTCTAAATTGCTCCCCTGATACTATTAGCAGCGCTACACTGTATATATAATCTGCATTTCATCCCTCCGCCACAGCTCCTTTCAATTTTTTTTAATTCAATAGACCTTGACTCTTTTTTCTTACAAAGTATTTGTTTCCTAGAACCGCTTCCCCCTTTATGATGGTTCTTCCTGTTGCACCCAGTGCCTTGTGATAGATTTACCTCAGGTCTACTGAGCCAGAAGAATGTAGGCAGCAACCCAGCCCTTCAAAGGCAAGCAAGAGTACAGGCCTGATTCGATGCCGTAGCTGGGCCCAGGGTCCCTCCCCTCACATCTAGTTGACTCCAACCTCCAGGCCCCCCTACCACTTGGTCTCTAATGAGTGGAGCCCAATTCTTTTTAGAGGGTACTAGATGGATCAGGAAATAACAGGTCTTGCTTCCTCATTAATTTAAATAATAACTGATTCATTGTGTATAAATCAGTACATGAGGCTTTTCATCATGGATATAGGCATTCTCACCTCTGCTCATGTCCAAGGCACAGCTACAAAGGCCCTGCCTGAAATGTGAGCAACCCTATCCAATAAGTAGACTATTCAGTGTTTCTTTCTGACACGATCTGAGATGTTTGAATCTGCCAATAATGCATCCTCTTGTAATCAGGGCCGGTGAGAGCTGGCATTGGCCTGGGGCAAGATTGCCCCTCCTTTCCCAAATTCTCCTATGAACCAGAGATGTCACTACATTTTTTACACAGGTATTTGTAATAAATGTGTTTTGCGTTGTATAGTTCGTTTTGCCATGGCCTGGTCTTCCTGGAAGCCTGGGCCCTGAGAACTTTGCCCCCTGCCCCCACGCTTCAGGCCTATCATTTACATTCTCCTTTTGTAGGATGTAAATCCCTCTGTATCCCTCCACCTGGATACAGCCCACCAGGCCTACAGTGTCGCCTGTGATTGACAACCACCTCGATTTTGTGGCCCTAAGCAGGGAGCAAACACAAGTGGTTTGGTTGAGCCCCTGATGGGACACTGGAGAGCAGCATTTGGATCGATGAGTCGCGTTGCGCAGGCGTGATCAAAGTGGTCGGCTCCATTTCAGCTGATTTGTCTGTCAGATCCCCTGATCACCCTCACAGTTCTCAGAATACTGCGACCTGTCAACACGTAGCAGCTCCAAACTGTCGGTTGTACAGATTCATAGGAGGCATGACTCTCTGGGAAGCTGAATATGCAGAGGCGACTTTTAAGCATGTAGTAGCAGAAGCCTGCTCTGTGCTCCAGTTATGAGAAAATAGGAAGGGGGACGGGATGAAATCCACAAGCCCCTGGAGGCGTACCTAGAAGTGGATCACAGCACTCAGTTTTGCAAGCAGCTGTTCCCCCTCCTTTTCGGAGCCATTCCCAGTTGCTAGAGCAAAACAGAGGCTACATTGGCTACATATGGTATGCCACTGCAAGCCCTGCTAATTCCCCCCCCCATTTTAGCCAAATGATGTCCCTGTAGCTTTTTCAGAAGTAAAGAACAAAATGTCAGTGGTGTGGGAGGGAGCCACTACCTATCTCATCATTCAGGCACAGATGAGTTGCACCACTCAAAACAAAAAGTTTTTTTTTTTTTTATTGAAGGAGACATCAACTGGGTTGCCTTCATTCTTGGAATGAGTTCAAGCTTCCTTGCCTCTTTTTGAAAGAGTTCGTTTTGCAGCTCTTTCAAAGGACCGTAAGTCTTGGTCGCCCCTGCAGCAGAATGAGCAAGGATTGGGGCTGGTTACATTCTGAGGTGACAAATGGACTGTTCCAATTTAGAGCACAGGTGGAAGACATCACACCTGCATGGTCACCTGAATTTAGATACACTCCGTGAGGGCAAAAAGCTAGCAAAGGTGTGAGTTGACTAGGTGAAAACGTTGCTTCTTAATGTGCCTTAAACAAAACACAAACATATAGGAGTTCTTATGCCTGGAATCACTCAAAAATGGCACTCTGAATTATAAAAATCACTTTCACCTTAGAATTCAAACATGTTATTTCAGTGGTTCTCAAACGTTTTGGCACCCAGACCCACATTTTAGAATTACAATTTATCCAGGACCCACCGGAAGTGATTTCATGGCTGTAAGTGCTGTCATTGTGACGCTAGAGCCTGCATTCCTGAGAATGCAGCAATAAGTTGGGTTATTTCTCAATCATTTTCCAACAGCAAAGTGAATCAGAAAGAAAAAAAAGCCTATTTACAACTTTGACACAAGCAAAACAACCACACAGCCCTCCCCCTTTCCAGCATCCCATTTTCCCATATTTTCAATATGGCTGTTCAAGGTGCTTCACAACCCATCTGAAATTGTCTCGCAACCCACTGAGAATAATATTCTGTTATTCATTTTGTGGACCAGGACTAGGTCATGCTCTTTTTTTGGAAGAGAAAGAGAAAGCTGAGAAAAACAATCCTGGAAAAAGAAAAAAATCTGCTGTCTTTTGTTGCAAAAAGAAGATATCTGAAGAGGCTTAAAATGCACTGGGCCAGTTCAAAGGCGAAAAGAACTATTAACGTGTAAATAGTTTTATCTGGCTCCTGCATCTTGCATGAGGATCTCACTGAGCCACAGACTCCTGACTGCCAGCCATTCAAAAAATATTTAAGGCAAACCAAAAATCATTCACCTGGATTGGTGTGGGATGATTTTTTTTTTAATTGCCCTTTTAAATAAAAGAGATTTTAGAGGATGTCCAAATTTTAGACTGTTCAATGATCTTGTGAACAGTAAACATGGTGGCCCAGAGTGGCACCACTTAAAATTTCAGTGGTTCGGGGTGGGGGGTGGGACACAAGCCCCACATTCTAGCAAGGCTGCAAGCACCTTCCCCTGCAAGACTCAATTGGAGGCTGGGCCCTTTCTCATGGTAAATTAAAGCAGCAGCCTACCCTCTGGAAGCTGTGTCAACTGCTTCATTTAGCACAAGTGTTAACTAAATCCCCCTCTACCCAAAGCGAAAGGGGCCTTTGGCCTCACAGCAGATTCATTTCCATGCAATTTACATTGGAAAGTTGCCAGAAGCACCTCCGCTGCGTAACCTCCTCCAGATGATTATTTAGCCGCAGCCTGTGGCAGTGAGATATTCTAGCCAAGAATATCTAATATGGGGGGGGGAAGGAGAGAGGGTTTGCTTTGGTCTGATAGGGAGGCAAGAGAAGGCTATTGACGTTTCTTAGGATGGTGGCAAAACTTTGACAAAGCAACTCTTTTCCATGCCTGGTTAGCCAAATCAATTAAAATTACAGGAACTGCTACAAAGGTCTCTCTTTGGAAATTCTTCCTGTAATGGCTTTTTTAAATTTTACAAATATTTTGCAATTTGATATTCCTAAAGGTGGAATAGAAATGTACTGAGTAATCACACAGATTTGCTGTCTTTTGATCCTTAAAAAAAAATAACACAGCAGACACAAAAGAAGTTGAAAATAAATACATTTCTACTAGAACTGCCCAATGACATCTACATTTTTATCCTTTTAAAAATTTGTTTGCAATATACTGACTCTGGAGTAATTTTAAGAACCGAATTCTTAAGGACACAATTCCAGCAGTTCATTTTTCCTTCCTGGAGATCTTTGTGTGACAGCACCCTGTTCCTGCTTCTGTGTTACAATGGCATAAATCCGAAGGCAGTAGGATTGCCCCCTTTTCAGAACAGATATGGATTCTCTATATTTGAAAGCCTAATAGGTAGGAAGTGTTTGTCCCTCCTTCCTATTGTGATATTACACGCTAGCGGAGAAGGGCCACCTAGTTGTGAAAATGAGAACGCAATCCTGACCTGGAATTAGGCCAGCTAAGTTTGGCTGGCACAAGGACCACCATAAAATGCATTTGGCCACTCTTGGGGAGGATGGCGCACGTCTGTGTGCTGGCCTCTCTGAGAGTGATCCAAACATATGTGACATTACAGTGTCACTTGAGCCAGCCAAACTTTGCTGGCCTAACTGGCCTAGATCATAGTCTATTTGTCACTGCAATAATCTGAACTGATGCTTTCTGTCCTCTCCCATAAGGCACATTACATCACCACTGGGGTCATACCACTTGAGGCAATATTGCCAGATAGAAATGTTTCCCTCTGTATTTAATTGCTTAAAAACATTGAATCATGGTTTAATAGCAGAGTATCAAGAGGAACCTTAATCTTGGCCCAAGAAAAGGGGGTGTTGCCCTAATTTAACAGGTTAAAAGGCAACCATCCTATGGCTTATTTCTGAGCCCACAAGACAAGGGGTACCCAATGCTTCATTTGGAGTTGTCTTAAGCAGGAACATTCTGAGAACTGGTCATTGAAAACAAAGTAGAAATTTCAAGGGGTGGCCCTTTCCTTTGGATAATTTTGCTCTCATTTTAGTGTGTTCTTAATATTTCGAATGGCAAAATATACAGAGTTTTAATGGTAACAAGAACAAAACACTAAGAGCCTGTCGGTCAGTTTCCAAACAGGAAACAAGCAAATAGATTACAATAAATCTGAATTTCTGTCCTTTAAGCAAATGTAAATCAATATCAGGCTATCAAAAGAGTGAGAGAATCTATACAGCAGCTGTACCTACTCAGTGTGATATTAAACATCTATCATGGGGGTTTCTTTCTTTAACCTTCTGAAAACCTTATTAGCATTAACAAAACACTCACAGCAGGAGGGGACCATGTGCCTTGCTTTCTAGATACACTTCTTAGCATAATTCCAAAGCCTACCACCTTCTTTTTCATGCCAAAATACCTTGACTGGGCTTCAAGGAAAATATTTAGCCCAGGGAAATGGGGGTGGGGGGAGAGAGAGAGAGAGAGAGATTGACGAGAATCTTTCTTTTCCATCAGTGACAAATCAGTAATTGTTGCAGAAGCCTTTGGGCACTCAAGATCTCTAGCAGTAATGCAAAACAAAAAAGCAGAAGATGGGCAAGGGTATTCAATGCCTCTCCGTCATACAGCAAGCATGGTTCACTCGCACGCTTGTGGGAAATGCTGAACTTAGCAACTGATGACCAGCTGAAGATTCAAAACAAATAAGCAGCATCTATTTTGGGATTATAAAGGCTTTACCCTCAATCAAGTAAATCAGTTCAGGCAGGTCTGGATGCAATATGAATTGTGTCTGTAGGGCCCAATGCTAACCAGTTTTCCAGTGGTGATGACGCCACGCCAATGGGGCATGTGAGGCATCTCACAGTAGCGGGGGCACTCATGGATGCTTCTTCAAGGTAAGGGAACATTTGTTTCCTTGCTTCTGGGCTGCATTGCTGCTGCATTGGCACTGGAAAGTTGGATAGGGTTGAGTCCTTAGCAGTGGTATCATTCAAATGATTTAGGAACAGGAACTCACTTTTGAGTTCAAATTTAAATGTTGAAAAACAACAACAAAAAACCTGGAAGCAGCCATGGAGCCCGTTAGGATCCGGAACGCCCGTTCTGGTCCATTCCCCCTGAATGACATCACTGGTCCTTAGGCTGTCACCCGCCTTCACCCCCTCCACCCCTTCTCCTTTTATGCCTGCTCCTTCATTTCCTTGTTTGTACAAACTGTATTAAGTTGTTATAGCCAAATCCTGCATTTGCTCTCCAAATTACATATGAAACCTGTTTCAAACCATGGTTTCTAAATCTAGTGTGGAAGCTGTTAAACTATCATTTACCAATTCAAATGCAACAGCTTATTATAGTTTGCTCAGGCAAGGAAGTTGGGGGGGGGGTCAGAAACTGTAAGGGGAGGGATGTGGGGGTGCAGTTCACAGGCAGCCAAACTGTAGTTTGGTGTTGGATGTGAACCAGCCCTTAAATCAAATCAAATTCCCAAAACAGAGAATGCTGGGGAAAGCACATTCCTTTACACAATTTACTGCCCCTTCTCCAGAAGTACTTTTTCAGAAAATGACTTCATCACGTAAGAAATGTTAGGGGACTTACAACTGGCAAAACTTGCCTAATTCTGGATGAACACCCATAGCTCATAAGGGGGTTTCCTTACCATGAGAACAGTGTCCAGCCACATATCTATCAGGGGCTGAACAAAAACTATGAATGAATTCTTTGCTATCCTTTCCCTGTCTGGTTTCCCTGTTATGTAGCTATGCATGTTTACAAACAGAAGATTTAAGTCTAGAGGGTTAATGCCTCTGTTTGCCTGAAGATAAGAGCTGAAGATCTGAAGGTTGCCAGTTCGGGACTACCAGAAGTCTCTGTGAGCGGCAGACCTTGTAAATTGCGACTGATTAACAGCTGAGCTGTCTTCGGCTGCCTTGTGCGAGGGGATGTTGTGCCGAAGTCAGCTACTTCTCTGGTGGGAGCAGGGAAGCTGCTTATCAGGCAGCAAGAAGACAAACGGGTGGCCAGAAAGGAGGACTAAATCCAGAAAGATCCATCTGTATGTGTGTAGGTCTTGGAAGACAGAATGTTTCTGTAAAAATGGTAAAAAGCTTCGGGTTTCTGAATAAAGTCTGCCTATGTAAACCGCCTTGAGTTATTGTCATTAGAGAAATCTGGTAACCTAAGAAAGGCGGTATATAAATACAAGTATTATTATTATTATTATTATTATTATTATTATTATTATTATTACACTGAAGTTATTAAACTCACTCTGTTCAGCACATGATGTGCATGTGTCAGAATGCAGTCTCTCTTCTTATCTTATCTGAATTATTTTTTCTTTAAAAAGTTTTTAAGTTCATAAAAAGGGTTTTATTTCTCTTTTGCGGATGAGATGGCAACAGGGACTGAAGAGGTGATAATTGGAACATATTAGCTTCCCCACCATTTCCTTTCTCTAGTACGGGGTGGCCATCTTGCAGCATGCCACATGCCACTTTTAATGTAAAGTATCTTGAATTTGCTGCTCCACATTCATGTCACCATTAGCATTCACCACACTAGTGCCCATTGCAGTGCTAGAAATTTGGAGGCATTCTGTGTAAGGACTAGCAAAGAAATCAAGCAAACTGTAAACTGCTGTGGTGCTTTGTTTTTATATAAATGTTTTTCAAAAATATACGGGGACTTTGCGCGGGCCACTTATGAAGTGTCCGCATGCTCCAAGTGGCACGAATGTTGTGGATTAGCCACCCCTGTTCTAGGACTATTAAAAAAATGCAACTCTGATGGCCAAGGAGGGCACATCCACGTGCCTACTGTCACCAACTAAATATCTGAACAGACCTCCAGGGCAGTGGTTCCCAAACTGTGGGTTGTGAGCCAATTTCAGGTGGGTTGTGAAACAGCTAGAGCAGCCATATTGAAAATATGGGAAGATGGGATGCTGGGAAGTGGGAGGGCTGTGTGGGTGTTATTTTGCTTGTGTCAAGGTTGAAAATTGGCTTTTTTTTTCTTTCTGATTCACTTTGCAATTGGAAAATGGCTGAGAAATAACCCAATTTATTGCTGCATTCTCACAAAAGTGGGAGGCTCTGGCATCACAGTAACGGCACCTTTGGCCACGCCATCACTTTTGGTGGGTCCTGGACAGATTTTCATCCTAAAAAGTGGGTCCCAGGGCTAAAAGGTTGGAGAACCACTGCTCTAGGTAAACCAGTACCTCACCTTCTCTCCAGTCATTTAACAGGCCCAGCCATTTATTGTGGCCTCTTCCAAGCTAATCCAAACAGATCAATAAAAGGTTGTGCACATACAAAACCATATGACTCCGATGGCCACCTTTCCCTCTCTCCCGGCCCTGGCTTCCTCCCATCCTCGAAGGGCTTGGCAGCACTGCAGGTGCAGTCTCTCTCCAGCCTGGTAAGAGCTATGAATAGTAAAGATTTTTTAGCTCAAGCACATGGAGGCTGTTTAGCAGCCATTGGATAATCCCCTGCTAATCAGATTATGCAAATTCTTCCTTCAACCCCCTCACCCTCACTCTCATTCCCCACCCTCTAAAATGAGAAATTTAGCCATGCTTTCTCCAAGAAACACCTAAATGAGATAAAGATGCCGGTCTTCTTACTCCATGCTGGTTCTTCGGAATACCGCATCCTCTGCCTTCCTCTTTAAAATGTTTCACACCAGCCAGCCCATGAAACAGTTCCGTGTAGTACGAAAGCTTGCACACCACATTGTGAACTATCTCTGGTCCTAATAAATGAAAGAGGACAGGACTGTATGAAGCCATGTTGTATGTAATCTTATATTTAGCAGGGGCAGGGGAAAGAGAGTAACTGTTTGTCTTCACCAGGCCTACTGGTCTTTTCCTGCTCATGACTCTTCTGTATTTTTTAAAATGATTTTCATCATCATCAAACAGTATTTATATACCGGTTTTCAACAAGAAGTTCACAAAGCGGTTTACAGGCAACAACAAAAAAGTTAAATGATTTTGAGCCTTTTGGGGACAGGGGGCAGACCATGTATTGATTTGCTTGTAATCTGCAGTTATGTAATCAGCTTTGTGAACTGCTCTTGTTGAAAAGTGGCATATAAATATTATTAATAATGCGCTTTAAAGGTCCAAGAGATTGGGACCTAGTAAATAAATATATACTAAAAAATAACCACTTTGTTTCTGTTATTCTGCACCGTCAAAGTAACCTTAGCAGGACAAAGAACAAGCTGGTCCCGTTGGGAAAAAAATCTTGGTTGAAAAAAGCATTAGGATTTGCAAAGGCACAACCTGAAGCTTGTCCTTGTATCTTTACATTAGGTACTGCATCAGGAGAAGAGGCAGACGCAGATTTTCATCTTCCTTTTCTCTGGACCTACCATTCATGCTGTCCCTTACTTGCCATCTGGAATCCTGCCTGCTAACTACGTGAAGGGACAGAGAAGAGGGCCCAGAGAGGAACAGGTGAGAGACTCGACAGTTCCTTAGGGTACAATCCTAACCCGGAGTTAGGCCGGCACAACTTAGGCTAGAAAATGCATTTGCAATACACTCGGAGTCAGGGAGGCTGGCGAACAGACATGCACCATCCTCCCTGTCTCAGAGAGTGGTCCCAACATGCTTTATGGTGCATTTGCAACATTCTTGCCTGGGCCGGCACATGGGATGTGTGCTGGCCTAACTCTAGGTTAGGATTGCGCCCTAATTGTGTGAATGTATGTCCTGCACACCTGCCTACAGTGATGTCATCCGTCATCTCCAACAACCGGATCACACGGTTGAGTGGCAGCTCCCCGCCCCCGTGTGGAGCCCGGCCACACCTCCCTGCACCCGGAATAGCTCCATATCAGAGCGAATCAAGTGCAGGGGAAGGCGGGTGGGCCAAAAAGCGTGCGGCATCTGCCGTGCAATGGCGTCCGGTCGCAGCCCGTCCTTGGAACAAGCGGTACGGCGTTCTGGACCGTCCTGCCCAGATGACAGCGCTGCCTGCCTATTTTCAATGAAGTGCATGGTGGAGGGGCAGGGAAATACCTGATTCCCCATCACCAAGCAAAGACTCACACGTTTTATAAACTGGGCCTATATCTCACCCCTGGAGGAGGCCTCCCTGACGGCCCCTCTACCGCAGGACGCAGCAGTTGCCCCACTGGCACAGCTGCAGCAGTACTGGAAAGTTGGATAGGATTTGGCCCTAAATCTGATTGGGGGCTCCAAAACAAGCTATGAGTTTTAAACTAAATGAAAAGTTAGGATGTACCAGCTGGATCTACGACCACATTGGTGACATGCTCCAGTGTTAAGCACATCTTTGCAAAACACACCAGCAACCGGATCACACAAAGAAATGCTTTCCTGTTGCTCTGAACGAAATCCAGTAGGAAGGGGTGATGCATTTTCTGGGAAGCTCTCCGATGTCTTTCACCACTTGCCCACCCACCTCTGATTTATTTGAAGTCCACACAAGAGGCACAAACAACCCAGAAGATAAAGAAAAGAATCAGTTGCACAGCAGGTATTTTCTCACCATAAATTCTCAAGTGCTGAAAGCCTGCAAACGGCGGCCGTTGCTTCCCCAAACCACACACAAAGCCCACGGCGCAGAAGCTGCCTGCCAAGGAGCCCGGCCAATTGCAGGCCAAACAGCGACAGTTTCAAAAGGTATCAGCCAAATAGGATAAATGGGAGGTGGTGGTGGCTGTTTCTATAGCAGACCGGAGGTAAATGCAGCACATCACCATTATCCCAGTTGGAAGAGGCTCGGTGTAAAGGGAACCTCGCATCACTAAATCACCCCATTAATCTCAGTGTAAGCCTGCCAGCATTGTGTAGCGGCTTGAGTTTGGGGTTTGGATGTGGGAAACAGATTCAGATTCCCACTTGGCCGCAGTACAGATTGATAGGACTTGGGGAAGTCATCCTTTCTTAGGGTAACCTACCGCTTAGGGTTGTTGTGAAGCTTAAAATGCTTTTCAATGCTCTTTTGAGGAAGGGCAGGATACACACACAACAAAAATGTCCCTCAATTGTTTAAATTAACTGGGCTGTAGCATTGCGGTTTTCAAATCCGCGGTGATAGATTTTTTTTCACTCCAATTTATCATGCTGCAACAGCAACACCCCCAGTACAGTGTTCACACACACACACACAATTGGTGACTTTTCCAGTCATTTTTAATGGCCCTTAAAGCTTTAAAGTCATATTTGCCTCATTAATCAAGATGGTTATGTCAATAGAATTCCTCCCCAAGGCCAGTTCATACAGGATCCCACACCCAAGCCAGCCTCTAGATCAGGGGTCTCCAAACATTTTAGCCAGAGGGTTGCATCAGACATCTGGCACAATGTTGAGCGCTGGAAAAATAAATAAGTTTATAAAATTTAAATAAATACATTCGCGATGGAACTTGGATGAATCAATGAATGGGCTCAAAGTTCCAAGATTCCTCCAAGCACCAACACACACCACAGAAATATAGCACACACTATAATGGACTCCCAGTCTCCATCCCACAAGACGTTTCCTTAAATGTGCTGGAATAAATATTTTAGAACCTGCAGATCACAGGAAATACCCAGAGCATGTTCTGAAGGCTGAGGAGGCCTCCCCAACCTTCAGAAAGCTGTCTAAGGCCTTCAGAGGACCTACAAACATCACTTCCAGGTCTTCGGGAAAACCAGGAAGTTATAATTGTCAGCCTTCCAGAGGCATTCAGAGGCCAGGGAGGCTGTGCCCTCCGCACACAACCAGAGCACAGCTTGGAGGGTACAGCCTGTGCCAGCAAGATCAGGAGGGTCAGAGGCTCATAGGGGGCCAGAGGCTTGCCATGGGCTGGACAGAGGCTCCCTGAGGGCCACACCTGGCCCCCCAGGCCGGGGTTTGGAGACCCCTGCTCTAGGTCAGCTATTTTCAACCAGTATGTCATGGCACATTAGTGTGCCGCGAATGGTCTGCAGGTGTGCCACGGGAATTTGGGGAAGGATCATTTATAATAATAATAATAATAATAATAATAATAATAATAATAATAATAATAATAAATAATACTAGTATTTATATACTGCCTTTCTTTGGTCATTAGATTGCTCCTCTGACTTTAATTCAAGGCGGTTTACATAGGCAGGCTTTATTTCTCTAAACCCCCAAGGGGTTTTTACAAATTACAAAGATGTTCTGTCTTTCAAGAACTACAACAACATGCAGATGGTACTTTCGTGGTCTAGTCTTCTTTCTGGCCTCACGATCGCCTTTCTGCTGGCTGATAAATGGCTTCTCTGCTCCCACCAAAGAAACAGCTGGCCCAGCACAACTCCTCTGTCACAGGCAGCTGGAGACAGCTCAGCTCTTATCAGTCGCAATTCTCAAGGTCTGCCGCTCACGGAAGCTTCCGGTGATCTCGAACTGGCAACCTTCGGATCTTAGCTTCAGGCAAATGGAGGCTTTAACCCTCTCGACTAAACCTCTTGCCCGTTCAAACATTTATTAGTAATTCGTTCAAACATTTATTAGTAAGTTATTCAAACTGCAGGCCGGAGCCCAATTGTAGTGCCTTGTCAGTGTCATGAGATGAAAAGGCTGAAAATGGCTGCTCTACTTCAGAAGCTTGGAGGTGACTAGCAACTTTTGCCTCTGACCCCTGCTTCCTCCACTAGCTGAGAGCCTCTTTCGAACCTCTCTCAACAATCTGCCTGCCTGCCCATCCATATCCTGCTCAGTGCTCACCTTCCCACAGCATCTTTCAGCCTCACAGAGCAACAGGAAGGTTTCTGCAACTTCCTTGTACTGTGACTGCCATTTTGCTCTTTGCTACTGAAAAAAACCCTGCAAAACGTAGCCTACCAGAGGATGAACAAGTGGGTTAGTTGCTGAGAGGGGCTAACCAAGTGTGTCCTGAAGCAGCCTTGAAAGCTGATTGGTGCTACAGTCACCCAGGGGCTTTCATCACATGAAGCTCATTCACAGGCTCCCATGTGCGTTGTCCCATCATGAAATACTATATGATGTTAAGACTTTCCATTCTAAAGGGCTAGAGTTATGCGTGGAAAAAAGAATCCTGGCAAATGGGAAGTGCACCAACAGCATGCAGGCAGGTATGGAGATGGTTAATATAAACATTGATACTAGGGCTATCAACTGCATAATGCAGGGTTCGTAGATCTACGTTTTAGCCCATTAGTCAGTTACATTTAAATGCAGTACATTTGCATGCTACCAAAACTTGTTCTAGGGGCTTTTTTGTATATGCTGGAGGAACTTCGTGGAAAAAAAATTTTTTTTACAGATGGATGAACAAAAGGCATCACTCATCATTAGAAGCAAAGCTCATTTTTCATTCTCTGGAAAAAAACACCAGACCTAAAATAGCCTCAGAAAATATGCAAATGACTTTTCCATAGTATATGTATGTACTATATGAGTGGATGTTCATGATGGTACATGGAATTTCTAGGCTGGAAAACAGAATGAGGAGTAAGAGGCGAAAGAAAGCTGTTCTCAGCCCTATTTGTGGGCTTTACAGAGGCATCTGATTGGCCACAGTGGGCAACAGGCAGCTCGGTCTGATAGCCCTATGACCTGGTCCAGGAGGACTTGCCTTCTCACCTCTAGGTCAGGTTGATTAATATTTGCCCTCCCTAACCAAGAAACTGAAGGCCTAGATTATTATTTTGTTGTCAAAAGTTAGACCTATTCTTGAGTATATTGGGGGCGGCTGAATAAAAAAAGTAGTATTGGTTTTGTCCGATTGGCTCTAGTTTTGGGGGTACAGCATAGTCACCTTACATGCCATATACCATGGCTGATACCATGGCGTCCTCACAAGGAAGCTGCTTGAATCAGCATACAAGGTGCGGCTATGCTGTGCCCCCAAACCTAGTTGGGTAAAACCACTGCCACTTTTGGATTCAGCACTCCAAAAATATCCTAAATTCGTTCAAACATCCTTGGCAACTGAAAAAAGGTTGGTGGGTGTGTTTTTTAAGCAGACCTGTGTAATAGCTTATTCAAACTGTCGGCTCTATCTGCGTGCAGGTAAATTTTGTTTCCCTGGCAGGCTGAAGGCAATTTCAAAGGAGGACCTTTATTTCTGAAGTGTACCTTTGTCCAAGTTTTGCCTCTGCCGCACCATTTTGCCAGTTTCTAACCGGAGACTTCATTGTGTCTAGAAATATGTGGAAGAACCATAGAAGGAGACCCCCCCCTTTCTTCCCCCCTCCAGCCTGAAGAGAAATTTGGAGACTTTCAGATTGCGACATTAGTCTACTTTGAAGCTCTCTTCAAATAATCTTTTCAACTCTGCTTTATACCTGCGTTGGTATATGGCTGGCTTTCTTGTTTCCCTACCTCACTCCATCCACCGATCTGATTCTGAGCAATCAGAATCCCTATTCAGCTTATTGCCAGTAAATGGCAGCAATTGCTTGGGGATTTGGGGAGGGAGAAGGGAGAGAGAAAGAAAAGGAGGAGCTGGAGGAGGAGGAGGGATGGCTTGTGTTTGGCTCTTCATTCCCTATTCATTGTGAAATGGGGATCACTCCAGCTAACTGGCCTGCGGAGATAAGGATTTCAGACAATCTGTCTTAGCCCGATAAGGACTGCTCGCATTGCTGAAAGATGATTTGTTAAGAACCTCAGCAGAGTAAAATATACAGTCAAAGGCCTTATCGCTGGAACTCATTATCCATTCACACACATGGTCACTATCACCTCTTTTGCTATAAACACAACTCATCTGCTTGTTGCTGAACTGCACAAGGACGGTACACGCGTTGGCGGGAGGGAGGAGAAAGACAAGAGACGAGAGAGCCCAAGCACATGCCTGGAATCCCATTGCCACAGCCAGTGGTGTCATTGTCTGAAGCACTCGTTCCAATGCCGTGGATTTCTTACACGAGGAAACCAAATTCTTCACTCATGTTCATCTCCAAAGCTTCGTCATAAACGGTGAGCAAAGGAGAATATGCTTACAAGGCGCCTCACTTTCCTGTGCTAAAGGTGATTTCAGGGGCAACCTTCTACAGAGCATGTTCCTTGCAGGGAGTGGAGATTTATGATGTCTTGTAGTATCTGTTTACTAATATTGTGCAAGGTGACTAGCAAAACGGAGTTGACCCTGGCATCATTCTCATTTTGCACCGAGTACAGGTATCCACCGGTATCCACGGTTTCAGTTATCCACGGAGACCATGGAGACTGGGACACCTATTTAAAAGAAAAGGGAGCATTAAACACATCTCTTTTTGTTCCTTGCTGCAGCAAAACCACTGATGTTCCCCTATCCTTAAAAAGGTGCCCCCAGTATCCACGGTTTCAGGTATCCACGGTGGGGTCCAGAATGGAGCGCCAGGGGATACTGGGGCATGCCTGTACCTAAGAAGCACAGAGGCAGAGTGAGAAAGTTCTCCTTTTGCATGTCTTGACTCTTGAAATCCTGGAGGTTGCACTTAGTAAACAACATCAGTTGCCCCCAGTAAAACGCCACTGTATGCTGTATTTGTATGCTGACATTCAAACGCATTTGTATGCTCACAGAAGTTCTTGCTAACATTGTGTTCTCCATGGCCAGAAATTTTTTTACGAAATAAGCACCCACATTTTCACAGCCCATTTCCTGCCTCTGTTCTGAAAAGTACAGCTGCCAACCTCCTGAAATAAAACAAAGATTCTGTGAGCTCAACAAGGTGTCAGATCAGAGCTCAGACGTTTCTGGTGAGTTTGCATTAATTCCACAAAGTGAGTTATACTGCACAAATGTGTATAGTCAGTGGTGTCATTCAAATGATTTAGGAACAGGAACTCACTTTTGATTGGCACTTGTTGGGAACCCAGAACTAGCCACGGAGCCCGTTAGGATCTGGAACGCCCATTCCGGTCCATTCCCCCTGAATGACATCACTGCCTTCGCCCCCCTAGGAATCCGGAGTCGCTCCTAAACCCTCTGAGTGCCAGCCAACCAAGAAGAAAAGCTCTTTGCAGAGGAATTGGAAGCAGGGAGGAGGGAGAGTGAAGTGGGTGGAGTCAGCCCTAATTTTAACTAGTGGAACCGAGTTCCCCCGCGTTCCCCCTGCATGACATCACTGTGTATAGTACACTGCAGTGGTTCCCAAATTCCTCCGAGGGAGTTGGGAGCCACATAAGTGGCTGCTGGGGCCGGTTACAGGCAGCAATGCAATCCCCAGGATCGCACCATTGTCTTGGCCAGAGGGGCTGTTTTCAGATTTACCCCTGGCAGCACTTGGGTCCTGCAGGGCTCCCCAAGCCACAGAACCCGTTTACAATGCAGTCGCGACCCACTTTTGGTTTGCGATTACGAAACTGTTGCATTGTAATCTCATTCTGCAGCTCAGGGATCCCTGCAGTAGGACGCCTCCCCAGTTGCCAGCACTGCCAGGGCTAAGTCTGAAATCAGCCCCTCTGGCTGAGGCAGCAGCACGACCCTGGGGATCATAGTGGGAATAAAGGGGCATAGCCTATTGCTTCCCAGAGTAGTGGGTCATGACCCACGACTTTGGGAACCACCGATACACTATATACCAGTGGTTATCAAATGATTTAGCACCAGGACCCACTTTTTTAGGACACCACTCTGACCAGGACCACTAGAAGTGATGTCATAGCTGGGAGTGCCGTCACTGTGATCCCAGAGCCTGCTGCTTTCCCAAGAACGCAGCAATAAGTTGGGTTGTTTCTCAGCCATTTTCCAATAGCAAAGTGAATCAGAAAGAAAGAAAAATTCTATTTACAACCTTAACACAAGCAAAATAACCACACAGCCCTCCCCTTTTCCTGTGTCCCATCTTCTCATATTTTCAGTGGTGGTTATGCTTGGTGCTATGTGACCCATCTCGTGGATCCCGTCCCGACCCACAGTTTGAGAAACACTGCTGTATATACTGTTTGCAGAATCCAGGTTTTCCTGGTAGCAAACTGCCTGACTGATTTTTTCTTAGCACAGAGTACACACGCAGCCCTGTGCTTTACTAAACTTTCTAGAAGCCAACAAATACCAGAAGCCCTGTGTCTGATTTTGTGAACATCTGTAGGAGGCCCAGTACAAACCACCATCAGTTCATCACCCGAAAGCTTTCATGCCTTTTGCCAGTTTCTTAGACGCGAACAGAAGCTAAAAGGGCAACGCATTCCCCAGGAGACCTGGCACCGACCGCAGGCCTGATCAGTCAGGAAGTCAAGTCTTCGCCCGCCTGACACGGCTGCCCCCTGGGCGAAACACTGGAGCCTGGGTTTTGTCTTTGGTGGCACCTATTAAAGCGATTCTCTGCTGTTTGCTCAGGCTTCCCCTCTCCCAGGCAGCTGGGGACCGCAGCCCGTTCCCAAACACGACAAAGCGGGACAATGTAGGCCGATTACAGAAGTCCAAAAGGCAAACACGGAGGCTTTTCATACCCCCAAGACGCTTCAGCGGCTGCAGAAACAGAGACGAATCGCCAAGTGACAGAGAGCATCGCTAAGTGGGGCATAATGTCAGCTGGAGATGAGAGGCTACAAAAGTCAAACAGCAATTTGATGGCACTATAGCAGCACTTCAGAACGCTGACTTTCCACACTGCCTGAAAGGCCAAAAGCTGCATTAATTAGCTAATTTAGAGGAGAGAGCGAGAGGCTATTTATTTTTAAGAGAGTGGGAAGATGTTTGTGGGGAGGGGGCATTAGGAATACAGTTTTAAAGCACCAGGCAGGATGGGGAAGTAAAGATGAAGAGATTTCTGTAGCAAGAGGGCGACTCCTGCACTGCCTTGAGATTAACTGACCATTAATATGCGGCATATTCCCAGAGCATTTGTGGTGGCTCCTTTTTCCCTTCCATCAACAAACTACCACCAGAGATACAGAAGAAAAGGTGCATGTGGTCTGAAATAGAGCGGGCGAGGCAGGACCCCTTTGTCTTCCATAAATGGCAGGCTTGGGCATTATCACAGCTTCATGCGCCGAGTGGTCCAGCCAACGTCTGGCAACAAAAGGCAACATTTTCTTTGCAGAAGTCACCCTATCATGAAGTAGGAGAAGGCAATTGCTTCAGGCCACGGGGTGCTGTCAGAGAAACAGATTGACAAATACGTTGACCCTCTAAGTTGAACATGAGCCAGCAGCATGATGCGGCTTAGCAGAAAAAAAAAAGCACATGCATTGCTTGGCTACATACGCAGAGGCACAGAGTCCTGGTCACAGAACGTTATAATTCCAATCTGTACTGCTCTAGTTCGGTTTGGGGCACCAGGTACTAAGGACTGTGAAAAACTGGAGCAGGCCACCAGGCAGTGGCATAGCTAAAGGGGTGCAGGTGGGGTCAATTGCACCAGGCAACAAGCTTTAGGGGGAGCAAGAAGCTGAACTCGACACTACCGGCCAAAATTGTGAAACTCCTGGTAATTACGAATACCATATCATTGGGAAGGTAATTTAATGCAGAATGCAATGAAACACACCACATGTCTGTACTCTATCCAATGTTATGGCCAATTAACCAGAAAAAAACAACAACACAACTACCTTATAGAACAAAAAGTTGATTTCTGTAACTCAGAACTGACCAATGAGACTGATCCAAGAGCCAATGAGTTGGTGTTATGATACAGCATGGAATCAATAAGGTGTTAATATGAGTCAGCTTTCATTTCCATGTATCATAATACAATTAGCCCTGCTCACTGGGTAAAGAGGGCCTTTTTCAAGTGGCATTTATATTTAGCAAGGGGAACCCCCAGTGGATACCAGAATCAGTGGCTACCGAAATCAATGGAAAAATTGCTTTAAAGAGCCATTTCCAGGTTTCTTGCCAACCATTGTCACCGGAGAATGCATTGGCATAGACATACCACATTCAGCCACTAGATGGGGTGAATAATGGAAGCTATGGAAAGCAGGAAATGGGATTTTGGCCCTTTTCCCCCTTGTTACAAGGCATTTAAAGATGGACCCTGGTATCAGTGGTGAGCCAAATCAGTGGATACTGAATCAATGGATACCGAGATATGAACATATGGTAGCCTTAAATTTTCACTATACAACTTTGCATGTTCACTATACAGTTCACTATACAGCTTGTCGTGCTGAACTCTTTGCGAGATATGACACATAGCTGAGTTGTACTGCTTGAATTCAGATAAATTTGGTTCAGTGAGACTTGAAGTTTAAAGACTTGAGTCTCACTGAAAACCAGGGGGGCACTTTGAAGTTCAAGTCCCTTTATAAAGCTCAAAGGGAAAGTCCAGCAAAAACCACGTTTTAACTTTGGTGTGAAGAAAGCTTTGAGGCACAAAAGCTTACATTTCCTCACCAACCAAATTTGGGCTCAATACAAAGACATGGCCTTGCCCATATTGCCTCTTGTAAGAAGGCAAGGAAAATTAAAACAGAAAATACAGCTCTGTTTCTGGCAATCAAACTGAAGTATGAAACAAAAACCGAGCTCTCTCTCTCTCTCCTGTGCCTTGACAGACTCTATGGAAGAGACATACCAAACCCCAGTTGAGACAGAATAAATGAAAATATACCATATTTCAGAAACAACAGTATAGAATTGAATTGGTATCACCTGTTCAAAAGTCATACCAGTGCAAGAAGAGTTGAAAAATACAGTTTCTCTCTCTCTCCCATACACACAAACACTATTTTCAGATATTAAAGGGAGGGAACAAGGCACAGGTCTTCTCTGAAAGGTGAGTAGGGGAAAAGTATGAGTATAAAAGAGCATGAAGGCATTATGTCATTTTTGAAGCTTTCCAATTATTTCTGAATCTTTGAGCCACAGGTTAAAACGTAACTTTAAAAATAAGAATGTCATGGTTTTGGGACCAGTCACATTATAAATGCACAAATGCCGATATTGTTAGTATTTCCAAACAGAAACATCCATTTTAATTTTTGCCGTTTATTACATATAAAAGCTCAATAAGCACATCCGCTTATCATTTTACAAAAATTCCAAACATCTTCAGATGGCTTTGCAATTAGTAGCATTCCTGAACTGGAAGGTTAAAAACATTTCTCTGCATAACCAAAGGGATGAGTACATGGGAAAAAAAAAATTAGTCCCAAACCAGAAGACGTTAGCTGAGATCTCCAGTTCATTCTCTCTGGATTGGAGCCATGAACTTGCATGTGATATTTTGTTAATAAATAAATAAATAAATAATGGTGAACCACTTTCTCAATAAGTTATCAACTCATAATAATTTAAATACTGTTTTACCTAGAAGGGTATGCATTTATTTTCCCTCTCTCTTCACTTGCCTCCCTAGTAAGAAATCATACCATTTATAATGCACTAGAAAATACAGAGTGCTGCAATATTGTATTTTGTACAGCAAAGCTCCAAATAATTTAAACAAATTTTTGACCAATGTTTCCCAAACTGTGGGGCCCACCAATGGGTTGTGAGCCAAATTTTGGTGGGTTACAAAATGCTTTTGAAAGAAAAGGAAAAACAACTTTGCAAGTATCCTTGCCCAGTTTGCAGTAGAAAATTGAACCGGTGATGTGAAATAATCTTCATAACACCAAATTAAAATGTCACACGTTTCTATTTTCTCTAGCAACTGGCATGCTCACATGTGAGCCCAGTTTCAGCCATTTGTCTGGCCTGAAAGTCCCTAACTGCATATCTTGCTTTCTAGTTCAGGCTTCAACCCTAAAATGACTGTAAAGGTTCTGGGGGAACAGAAGGTTCAAAAGGTTCTGTTGAACTCCACTTCAAGGGAGATTCTAGCAACACATATGCTATATGCAACATTTCTAGCAGCACAGTGCTCAGAATATTTACTATTAATAAATATATTGTTTCTTTCTTCATCATTTGTTTTTTGTCTAGTTCAGGGGTCTCCATACTTTTCAGGATGAGAGCCAGATTGTATATTCTACAGATTTTTGCAGGCCAAAAAAAAAAAAAAAAAAAACCACCCAGTTTTATAAAAGAATATGTAAATGAATAAATAGGTTTTACTTGGATCTTTTTCTGTAATCTGCATACGATTCAGAACAAAAGAGAAATATGACATTTACAAAGAAACACTGCTTTAGATCATAATATATTATAAATAATATACACCCCACAAAATCCCTTCACAGATTCAGGGCTTCACTTCAAGCACAAATACACCTCACTCAGTTTCCTGGCCTTCATTGCCTGCTTTCAAGCTTCTTGTATAGCAGCCCTTAATCAGGGTTGATGTGACAAATCAACACGTTAAATTAATTTTTATGCCATGGCCAAAAGCAAAATACCTTCCCTTCCAATTACTCAGGAGTGGCAAGAAAATCTGGTAACAAGTGAAGGTGAGAGTCTATTCGCCCGTTATTAAAAGTGGCACAGCTGCTCTTTCCCTGGGGCCCAATCCTATGCTGCTCTGGTTGCATCTGAAAAGAAGAACCGAGGTGGATCTGGGGAACAGTGGGGCTCCTTCCCATAATCAGCAGCCCAAGTAAAGGATTCTCCTTAACTACCTTACTTGGAGAAGTGACAAATCAAGGTCCTTCCGGTAACGTAAACCAAGCCTGAGTGTGGACATGGTCAAGGCGCAAGACGAAAAGAAGCGAGTGAGGGTGACTGAAAAATTTAAGTTTCAGATACTTAGAATGCAATCCTAGTTAGGCCAGCACAGTGAGACCGGCACAGTTTAGCTGGCACAAGAGACACTATAAAGTACGTTTGGACCACTCTTGGAGCCAGAGAGGGCAGCACACAGACATACGCTATCCTCCTGAACTCTGAGACTGGTCCAAATGCATTTGACGGTGGCCCTGATGCCGGACAAACTTTGTTGGCCAAACTGGGCTGGCCTAACTCCAGGTTTGGATTGCGCCCTGAAAGAAGTGAGTGAGGAAGTGACTGAAAAGTTTAAGCTTCATATTCTCCTCACCCAGGTGATGTAGACTAAGGGTGGCTAACATCTGTATTCTTGGTGGCTCTACGATTCTCCAGAGTGGTCTGAGGGGCAGAAGGAACCTGACCTACTCAAGGTCAATCAGGCATTAGAATCAAGCAGCTAAAGGCCAGATCAACATCAACAGAACCCCAAGCAAGGCAACAGAGAGGCAGACAACCCTTGTTAAAATCTGCTGGCCATCCCTTGTCTAGGCTCTTTGCAATCTAGATAGGAAAGTACCCAAAGTAATTCATTTTTGACACTGGGTGTGAGAAGATTCTGTGGTGCACAACATTTTATTCACATTCACACGTCACTGATTTGTCTATCAAGGGGAGACAATAAAATTTCTTTTCAGTTTTGCTGCCTCCTAAAACAAATACTGGACCATCTCAATTCAAAACAGAGGCAAAGTAAATCACGGACCTTCCCTTTCAATTAAGCTCAATCAAAACTGACAAAAGGTTGCTGCTGACAACAGCAGGCTGTGCTGGCTGCAGAGTTTGTGATCCAGTATGCACCCCTTAGGCATGCATAATAGTCTACTTCAGTGGTCAGGGAACAGGGGTAAATTACCCCAAATGGGGTAAAAATGAAATTCCTGGGGGTAATGGACGGTCATATGAATCTATATGCATGCCCGGCTGTGTCTTGGCAGCACGACCATCCATTACCCCCGTTGCAGTTCCGTCGCTGGCTGGCTGGCTCCGTTTTGTTTTGTTGGTTTTGCTCCGCCCTTTACAACTTCATATTTACATAGCATTAATTAAGCTCATTAATTAATTAAAAAAAACAATGGGTTCCAATATGTAATTTTTTTTCTTTTGTTCTGGCAGGGGTGGTGGGTAACATTGGCGTATCTAAATATATTTTGGGGTAAAAGGTAAAAAAGTTCCCTGACCCCTGGTCTACTTGATGCCTGACAACCACACTCTGAGTTCTGCTCAGATCTGCAAACTGTTCTTATTTCCAGCAAGTGTTAAAAACTTAGCATTTACACACTGAGGCAGCAGCTTCCAGGCTGGGATTTCATCGGCACATGGTCCATGCTTTGTACTGTGATGGTGGCCAACCTGAAGGGCTCCCTTGAGGAAAAAAAGAGAAGACATTCTAGGCCAGCTAGCAGCATTGTTATTGTTTCTCAGAGTGCAAGCCTAACCTGGAGTTAGGCCGGCACAGTTAGGCCAGCACAAGGGCCACCATAAATCACGTTTGGACCTCTTAGAGTCAGGGAAGATGGTGCACTTCTGTCTGCTGGCCTCTCTGACTCTGAGAGTGGTCCAAACATACTTTACAGTGTCCCTTGTGCCAGCCACTGTGCCGGCGTAACTCCAGCCCTGGAGTAAGCGCCCTGAATATTAGCTTCTCGAGGCAATCCAATTTGGGTTTCCCAAAGGCTTTTGGGGAAAAAAGATGACTTGTGGCTTGCATGACTGTAAACAATGGAGAGACGGACATGAAAGAAACCTCCTATGCACACCAACGCGGATGTTGGTATCACTGAACTAAATGGAACTTACTTTCGACTGAGTAAACATGCTGGGGTGGCGGTGGGGACTATGATGCAGCTGTAGGGGAGTTCCACAGTAAGAAAAAAGGGGGGTATTTATCACATTTTATGCACCAAAGTATGAAAAGCTGTTGTGCTCCCTTCCATTCCTGCTGAGCCACGGTGGCTTGAAAGGGCACCCACTCAGCTCACCTTGACGGTTCACACTCAGACGTAAGTAACAGTTCAGAATGCAGCGTAAGAACCGAGCCAATTCGGTCATGACTAATTCCTCCCATCCAAAATCCCCCACTGTAGTGGTCCCCAATCTAGGAGGCACAGCTCCTAGGGGTGCTGCAGTAAATGAACAGGAGAACGGCAGGACACTTGCACCCCACTAGCAAGCACCCCATGCAATGCTGAAAACAGTGGTAAGAGGCTCGGCTTGGCAGACAGCGCTCTGTGCACATGGGTTTGCTGCTGGAATGGCCCATCTGACAGCCCTGAGCTACCAGTCCAACTACCATTTTCAGGGTCACTCCATGGTCTCAAACCCGGAAGTAATTGGTGATGATGTTCATCACATCATGCATCACGGCCACTTACGGTTCTGAGCGCTGCAGCACAGAGGGCGTCACGTTGGAGGTAAGCTTGGAATGGGGTGCCCTACAGCAAAGATTCTCAGGGCGCAATCCTGACCTGGAGTTAGGCCAGCACAAGTCCCTTGCGCCAGCCCAGGAATAACACAAATGCACCATAAAGCGTGTTTGCACCACACTTGGAGTCAGGGAGGCTGGCACATGGATGTGCGCTGTCCTCCCTGACTCCGAGAGTGGTGCAAACGCACTTTATGGTGCATTTGTACAAAAGACTTGTGCTGGCCTATCTCCAGGATAGGAGTGTACCCTCAGATTGACCAAGGGAAGTGTGGGCAATTGCAGAAGGATGTGTGTCCACTTCCCTCAATCCTCCCAGTGCCCCTCATAATGAAGATGTTAATATAGTCCCTGGTAAATAGCACAATACTAAAGGCAGAAGTACCTTCCCCAGCTGTTGACGGCCACAGAACAGAAAGGCATGGCATACAGTGAAGGCAGCTTCTATTTTCCCAAAAGCACTGGGTCTCTCATGAACCATCCGTACCCCAGGAATATTCAAACTTGCTGTGGCTCCCCTCTCCCTCCACAATGTAGATCCCTGGCGGTGGGCAGGACTGGAGAGCCAGCCAGCCAACTGCCCTTTATTTTCACCTATGGATACTGCACAGTTTTTATTCTGGATTTCAGGAAGGAATGTTTCATCAATTCAAAATGGCCGTCAAGTATGACTGTTCCTCTGCAACTGTTCTTTAGTATAGCTTCTCCTTCACATTCCTCCATCCCCAGCTCTAGGAAAGAGTTCTTGGCATGAATATGAGAAGCAGTACAATAATTTTAGTGTTGTGCTGAAAAACAAAAAAATATCTCAATAAAATAGCTTCTCAATCCTTCACAGGACTTCTTTCAAAATGGACGATGCATCTCAAACATGAAACAGACTTCGGAGTGGAGGCAAGTCAAATGGCAGCCATAAAGACATCCTAGGTTTCAGTACAGCTGAATGACCTCTTCCCATTCATCAATAGGCCAGATCCCATTGGACTGTACATTAGGTGGTGAGGTTTTCCAGTCCCAGGTCATCATAGGTATCTTCCAATCTTTACCATAGTTGGCTTCAATATACTGGAGCGTTTCACATGGTACACGTACCTTGAGTTCTACAAACTCAGTCCAACATAGTGTGAACTTGGAAAATAGGTACCTGTGTTACAAAAAAAAAAGAAGGGTCAACAAAACACAGGTTCAAAAAGGTCTTGTCATGCACATAACTTCGATAAGAAGAACCATGTGCATTACTATGTTGCATGTTGAACTATGAAGAACCATGTTGCATCCAAATAACACTAATTCTGCAACAAGCAAGGTTGATTTCTGTAGATTAGGCAAACTAAAACTGTTGCCCAAACTCTTTTAAGCATCTCTTCATAACCATGAAGACTAGAAACTTGCATTTTGTTCACCACTAGCAAAAGGCTCAGATTCGCAGGAAGCAAAATTATGTAACCTGTCAGAACAACTTTGAATTTAAGACATACTGTACACATTTGCTAAACCACCCAATTAACTACACATTCCTGGACAATCCTTCCAGCACAAGCCAATGATGCCAGGAAACAGGAACCTTGATCTATGCCAACTCTTATCACTGGTTGAAAGCTCAGCCAGTCAGCCACGGCTAAGCAGCTTGCTTAAAAATTGGCCAGAGTCAGAAGTTAATATGCTGCCCCTAGAATTCTGTTGCCAGCAAAATGCCACCCATTTCTCTGGCAGTACCAACTCAACATTACTGACCTAACCCAGATAATTAACACTGGCTTTGGAATATCATCTGTATGTATGTAGTCAAGATTAATTCTAGCAGTTTTACACATACGGCACAATGCGACTGCCGTTATGGTGCTGTGGATAAAGCACCTGACTTTGAACAAGGCGACTCAGGTTCCAATTTTGGCTTGACCTTGAAGCTAACACAGCCACCATCCCGGAGCCTCACCTACGTCCCTGAATTGTCAAGAGGGTAAAAATGGGATTTTAGATCGCTCCCGTGAATGCCACCCTGAATTCCTGAAGGAAATCAAGCAGGCAGACTGAGGGCGCAATCCTAACTTGGAGTTAGGTCAGCAAAGTCTGGCCGGCACAAGGGACAACGTAAAGCATGTTTGGACCATTATCAGACTCAGAGAGGCCAGCACACAGACGTGTGCCATCCTCCCTGACTCCGAGAGTGGTCCAAATGTGCTTTATGGTGGCCCTGGTGCCAGCCAAACTTTGCTGGCCTAAGCAGAGGCGGATCTACAGGGAGGGCAAAGCTCTAAGTGTTGCAAGAAGCCTTACCCTGTCATGTAAATCCCTCCTCTCCCTTGCTGCTGTAGCCAGTAAGCAACGCCAAGATGTTGCTTTTCCCTGTGAGGATTGGCTAAAACGGTGCAGGAGAGGAGTGATTTCCACTTCAAGGTAAGGCTTCTTGCAAAACTTAGAGCTTTGCCCTCCCTTAGATCTGCCTCTGGGCCTAAGTGTGCCAGCCTAACTCCAGGTTAGGATTGCACCCTGAAACAAATGAATTGTGCTCCTAAGCTTCTGAGGCGAAAGCGCTGCTTAGACATGGCATTCAGCTGCGAACTGAAAGGAAGATCGGTCTCCCTATACCCTCCCCTCTGAATTCCTGCTCATCCTGAAAATAACATGTGATCTGCCAGACACTCCCAGCCTTTCCCAGCATCAGCAGATAGCGCAGCTGTTCTGTCCCAGCAGGTTGTCATCACAGGCTTGTGCCTCCTCCCATAAACACTGAGGCGACACTTGTTGCTAAAACAGATTGAGGCTCCATGTGCAAAGACATGGCAAGATGTCAGAACAACCTGAGGGTGGTGGGGGGAGGAGGAGAGGACTATGCTGTTTCCTACGGAGGAAATAAATCACTTTTCCCGTATCTAATATCAAACACTCTCATGCAGCGTGGGAAGATTACAAATCCTTGGTGGATTATGAAGGAGGGAAAAAAAGATAAAACCAGTTAGCTCAGGAATGAAGCAAGGAGGAAGAGACCTCGGCTGGCTCTCATTGTCCCTCCTTTGAGTTTCCCTCCAACTGATATGTCATAGAATATGCAGTACCTGTTTTCACAGACATCAGATTTTCAAGTCTACCGCAGGTCTTTCAAGAACGTATACTCAGTACTGGATACACCACTACCTGAAAAGGCTTGCCACTCGTTCCATGCCCCTCTTTCTTTCAGGCATGATAAGAATGGACAGAACCTTAAGAGAGGCTTAAAGCTGCACAGAGCTGTGGTTTCCCAACCAAAGAATCCCAGTGTAGTATAGAAGGTTCTGGGACATGTTCTACATGGCATGCAGTTCACAGGGAACACCAATCAGGATGGTTGGGCCTCACTCTTGCCCCACATGGTTTAGATAAAGAACAAGTTAACACACTTCAGCAGCTTCATGTCACGAAGGATGGTTGGTTAAAAAAATTAACGGCGCAAACCTAACCTGGAGTTAAGCTGGCACAGTTAGGCCAGCAAAGTTTGGCTGGCACAAGAGACACCATAAAGGATATTTGGACCACTCTCGGAGTCAGGGAAGATGGCACACGTCTGCGCGTTGGCCTCTCTGACTCTCAGAGTGGTTCAAACATACTTTACGGTGTCTCTTATGCCGGCCAAACTTCATTGGCCTAACTCCAGGTTAGGATTGCGCCTGATGCTAGTTGTCTTTTACAGAAAACATGTCTGCTATTACTGATCTTCCCATTTTGGAACCCTTGAGAAGCCTTTGTGGAATCCTAGAGCTTCCCAAAAGCCACTTGGAAGGTCAGCGTCAGCAGATGCCATTATTTGCTGCCTATTACTTTTATTTGCCCTGCCCCATTAATGCAGGTGCTCTTTGAGAAAAGCATGTCACGCTGCAATGTGCCAAGTAGCTGGTTTTGCTCTCTCATGGAAGCTGCCTGAGCCCAAAGTCATACTTGAATTTCTTGCCCGATTTGGCCTGAGTTCCTCCATTCCACATGTGGTCGTCCTCTTCATAGAAGAAGAAAATATCAAGTTTCACATCATCATCTCCCTGAAAAGAGAGCTCCAAGCTATCTTCTATCTACAAGGATGAAACAAAAACAAAGCACCTTATAGGACCCCAAGAATATTTTATTATAGAGGCTGCACAAGTGAATGCTGAACATAAGCAAAACAGAGGCTGCACATGAATGGATGATCTTTGGGCATGGGTCTTCTGCTCCCGTTTCTTCTGCATTATGCATTTAAGGGCACAATCCTAACCTGGACACAGGCTGGCATAGTTAGGCCGGCACAATTAGGCCAGCAAAGTTTGGCCGGCACAAGGGACACCGTAAAGGATGTTTGGACCTCTCTTGGAGTCAGAGGCCAAACTGACATGAGCCATCCCCCCTGACTCCAAGAGTGGTCCAAATGCACTTTATGGCTATCCTTGTGCTGGCCTAACTGTGCCAGACTAATTCCAGGTTAGGATTGCACCCTAAAATACTTAAATGGTTCTTTCCAACAAAAACAAAGTAGCTTTTCTGTTAAAAGAGGACTTTGAGGGATATGAAGTTGAGTTTAGATACAAGAATAATTTGAATAGGCTCGTATTTTTTTTCTAGCAACAAGCAATTCTAAAGGAAAGTGTACACATACACACACAGTCAGTCAAGTGTGTGTGAAGCATTTTATTTGAGGTGGCTGACAGCCCAATCCCGAGCTGCCTGGCTTCCATGGGTGCAACACAGCCCAACACGGAGGATAAGATCTGGTGGCAAAGGTCACCACCGGTCCCTCCCCCGTTCCACTCCTCCCCCACCAAGCTCCTGCCCTGCCCAAAAAGTGGACCACACCGGCAAACGGTACACGTACTGCTCACCAGTGTCCTTTTGCTGCCACCAGGCATGCAGGACCAGCGCTAGAGGTGCTTTACAGCCCCTTTTGCGAAGGCATAGCGGGAAGTACGCTTCTACTGCCTGCTCTGTAGGCTCAGGATTGGGCCCACGGAAGTCCCAATTATGGTGTTATTTCACAGGCAGTCCCCTCACAGGTACAAGTTGTTATTGAACCTTACAAAGATCAAACACATGACTCGTGAGTCAAACATGTAAATAAAAGATCCAACGAAGTACGCCTATCTCTGTCAATGGTCTGTGAATGACGAATCATCTTTCCTTACATGTTCTAATTCTTCCAACCTAATTCTATTATGTTGTCAGTGGTACATACGTACATACATCTAGAAAGACAGATTAATGGTATGCAAGGATTCAGGCACAAACATTTTCCCTGTAAAACCGTGCAGTGCAGGCATCTTTAAAGAGACAATGGCCTACGAGGGGCAAAGGATCAAAAGTTGAATCTCCACCAACCTTGCCAAATTTATGCTTCAGTGGCAGCCCTGCCTTTTGAAATGCCGGAATAATGTCTGGCTTGTAGTCTTGAATAAAAATCCCCAAGTCCACATCTTTGCTGTAAGGAATAATATTGCACTGGCGATACCAACCTGAAAACACAAAAGCAGATCGGTCAGCTTTGGGGTGACTCCAGATATCAAGATGCAGCCGCTCCCAGGGAGGGGAACTAAGTACATCTTCACAGAAACCGACAGAGGGCCTCCTCCATCTCTTGGAAAAGGATTTTTTCCTGGTTTAGGTGACCAGGGTTCTCCCAGCTGATGCTTTCTGTTACTGCTATGACAAATCATACCTACCTAAACATGTTCTTTTCCTTCGTAACATGCCAAACGCATGTCATTGTGAAAGATCTATATGCCGCTCTCCATTACAACACTGAACAAACTTCACATACAAGATGTTTTTATTTATTTGAAATATGTATATCCCACCCTTCCGCCTGTACAGAGAACCAATGGCAGCATGCTCAGTCCACATCTCTCTTCCTTAACATGAACATCATTTCTTAGCATTGACATTAATGTTCCCTAGCAGCCAAGTTTGGATCACAATTTGTGATTATGTAGCAGGGGCAGATCCGAATTCCCTGCATGGCCCGGGGACGGGGAGTTGGATGTAGCCTAACAGCTGCATCCAGGCTCCACCCCCCTCCCCAGGCCAGACCGCCTCCCGGACCACGCTCCCCCTGGCCCGTTCCTCCCTGCCTCCCGCTGCCCAGAACCTCCCCGGGCCACCCGAACCTGTGGCAGCAGCGCTGGCGCGAAAGTGCCGTAACAGTGTGGGGCCGACACACGAGGCTTGCATTGGCCCAACAGGCGCCTTGGTTTGCACCCTCAATGACAGAAGACACACGAGGAGAGGAAAAGGAGATGAGTGGGATCTGCCAAAGGCCGGAGTGGCAAAGTGAGTGTTTAATCCAGCATTTAAATGCACGATCACGATACGTTAAAAATCCTTTAGCTGAAAGAGTCATTTAACTCTTTCCCCCCAAAACAGGATCCTCCACAGTGACAACCTTGTCTTCGGAAAAGAACATTTAAAAACAGAATCTGGACCCAAAACGTTACACGGGCTCAGACAAAGGGCTTCTATCAGCCTAGTTAAAATTCTGGTTTTTTCTTTTAAATCATATTTGCAAACAGCTGGTTTCCGGCAGGGTGAAAGTCGGGGAAGGCATGCCAAATTTAGAAAAATGCACATCTTGGATTCACATCGAACGCCTCCCCCTTTGGACCCATAGCACTGGTTTCATGGTTCTTTGAATCCAGGCCTAAATATTGTTTTGTGTCCTGGTGGTTCTTGTCTGCGCCCACAGTACTGATGATGCATCTTGCACTCCCACTGCAACTATGATATGTTTGGTTCAAAACTGCAGCCCTGGAGCCTAAGAAGCTATTTCCCCTTTGCAACAAGGCTGCAGACACCTTACCCAGGCACGTTCCGCTACTCAGCCAGAATCTCACTCCCAAGCCGTTCAGCGTCAGAGCCGCGAGATGCAGCAGGGACTTGGCTTTTCTCCTGAACTCCACCGCTTCGAGAGACGCATCGTCAGGATACTGCTACAAGAGCAGGAAAAAACAATGACTTTCACACCCACGTTAGCAGTTGATGAAACACATTCCGCACGTTCCAATGCTGGCGTTCCTTAGCCCAGCCTCTTGGCTTCTCATTGTTACTCTCAACACTTCTATACCCCTGCCCTGGGCCACTTGTCTGCCTTGCTTGCAACTGCACTGCAGGGGCTGGAGCAAAGCTGGCCACTTCCAAGGAATCTATATGATGAGTCACGTTTCAATAGAATTTTGGTTGATTCTCTCAAACGCAGATTCCCGCCCCCCCAGATAGAAGACACTGTACCAGAAATTGCACACAAGAGATAAACTGCGTTACAGTCCAACAATACAAGTCCCATTTGCACCCAGCACTGCCTAAATGTGAACTTATGGTTTTCATCTTCACCACATAGCCAAAGAGCATCTTCACCATACTGTCAATCTTTATGGGGCGTGCCAACAGACCTCTCCATCTTTTTTCAAGGCATGCTCAAAACCAGGGAGAGGGGGGAAACCCAACATGTTTTACAGGAGCAATTTTCTTTTGATCTGGTATGGTTTGCAAAATATTACAGCCATTATTATATAATTAAACACCACATAATATTAAATTATATGGTTTGCAAAATATTATCGCAGCTGAGTCATTACATTGGTTTGCTCTTTCAAGCAATTTTCAATTACCATTTTCAATGGGTCCTCTTTGTCCACAGGTTTGGTACCTGCAGGTTTGACTCATTGTGGGTTCCAAACCCACGGTGGGAAGACCCAGAAAGGACACTTGCTGCTGGTTTTTAGCAAGCACTTCCGGTTTTTGCAAAAACCAAAAGTGCCTGCCAGGCATTCGGAAGAGAGCGGAGGTGCACAACCTCCCAATGCCTTAGAGAATAGGTTGAACCTTGGATGTTATTACCATCATTCGTGGGAGGGTTGTTCTCAGAACCCTTACAGATGCCAAGGACCAACCTGTATAACCACATTTCAAATGCCAGTTACGCGTTTCCCTCTTCATCCAATTTCATCCAACCTTCCAGGACATTCATCAATGCTCTTATGTTTATCCTTTAATTTCTGTTTATTTAAGGTTTGCACACATTTGCCTGTGTTAGAGAGTGGTGCTTTTTGCCGGCCAAAATAAATTTGCAAGCTAAGTAAGGCTATGCCTTGACATTTGTCCATTTTTGGCTTTCAGCCATGCTCTGGTTCCTAATCAGACAAAAGTGAAAGTGTATTTTCATTCTCTGGCGCCACCAAGTGTCAAAGTCATGCAGCAAATCTTGCTTATTAACGCTATTGAAGGCTGGCGTCCAGGGAGCAAGTTTAAGCAGCTGGGTTGGAGGTAGACAGGTTAGCATAGTTTGATTGGAGGCCTTTTCCATTATAATTAGGATTTAAAATTTAAACAAGACAATGGCCAAGATCCACACGAGTTTTGGATTTGTTTCTCTTGAGCAGAAACATTCTATGTCATGGGGCGAATTATTTTTTGAAACAGAAGATAAACAGTTTCCAAAGCATCATGACTTCATCATGATCTTGCATCATGACTTCTTGCTCAAGTCACAAGCCCTACCTTGGGTATGCCTGAAACAACTCTTTGTATACAGGTGCCCCAGTATCCACTGATTCGGTATCCACAGTTTCAGTTATCCATGGATACCATGGATACTGGGACACCTACTAAAAAGATAGGGGAACATTAAACAAATCTCTTTTTTTAACCTTGTCGCAGCAAAACCACTGATGTCCCCTATCTTTAAAAAGGCATCTCCAGCATGCATGGTTTCAGATATCCACAGGTGGGTCCAGAATGGAACCCCAGCAGATTATCAGGGCATGCCTGTACTTGCACTCTTGAAAGATCCAAATGGTGGCAAACGACACAGCCAAATGGATAAATATTTAAATACAAGTTTATTTATTTGAAGAGTTTATACCCCGCCTTTCCTATGCCGAGGCAAATGCCCAAGGCGGCTTACAGAGAACAACAGAACATAATGTAACCACAATAAGTAAAGCACATTAAAACAATAATAACATTTATCATTAATGGGAACACAGAGAGTGTACAAGAATGAAGCTAGACCCAGTTCTCCGTATCAGGCCATTTGTGGGGTGGGAGAAACAACTGACTAGGGGAGTGAACAAACTATGACAAAACACCAGAGAGACAGAGGGCAGACAGCCAACCATCATCCCAAGACCAGACGAAATAAGTATGATTTGAGCCCAAAAGGCCATGAGGGAGTGTGTAGTTCTTAATTCTTCTTGGAGGAAATTCCATATTTGTGGAGCCATTACAGAGAAGGCTTGTCCCCGAGCTGCCATCCCTTTAGCTTGGGACAGAGGGGGCACTTGAAGGAGAGCCCCTTTAGAGGATCTAAGAGGGCGAACTGGTATGTATGGGAGAAGGCGGGCCTTTAGGTAGGCTGGGCCTAAGTCATGAAGGGTCTTAAAGGTCAGTACCATCATCTTAAGTTGAGATCGGAAGTGAATGGGCAGCCACTGCAGCTGCTGAAGGAGTGGTCCTACTGAGTCAAACCGTCTAGCCCCTGTAACCACCCGGGCTGCTGTATTTTGTACTAACTGTAGCTTCCAAACTCGAGGGAAGCCCTACATATAGTGAATTACAGTAGTCTAGCTACTGTCCAGCTACTTGAAATCACTAACGCATGGACCACCTTGGCCCGGTCAAAACGGCTCAAATATGGTCAAAGTTGGCGCACCAATCGAAGCTGGGCAAATGCACTCCTAGCCACAGCTGCCACCTGGTTCTCCAGAGACAGCTGAGCGTCCAGGAGTGCTCCCAGACTGTGCACCTGTTCTTGCAGGGGAAGAGTCACTCCATTCAGAGTGGGTGAATCACAATTAAGAAACTGAAACATAGTTTGGCCCTTCTGGTGTGTCTCTGTAGCAGCTATATGGCCAGTGCAAACCCTGTAAGCCAGAATGCAGTTAGCCAAGAAGACAAAAATGGTGATCACTCGAGCTGAGCACAGCTCATCAGCCTGCAGCAGATGGGTGGGCTACTGTTCCTGGGAGCACGTGACTTGGTGGGCCCTAGGCTGGTAAAAAGTGTTTTGGTAGCATTCAATAAACTGAGAACCGAGGCACACATTCGCTCTTACCCATGCAGTTTAGAAGGTGTTAACATTCCCATTTAGGATTCCATGCAACTAACACCTTAACACCTGCTTTTTTAAAACTAGGGGGAACTCAAAAACACTTGCAAGAGGTTTGTATTGGGAAAGACCACTTGATACCACTAACCTGAAAGAAAGACCGAGCTTCTCTGAACCTGCATTCAATAAACCTGGAGTGGGACCTTTCCTCGAGGAAGTGGGACGGCTCTTGTGGAATCTGGACTAGTAACCCATCAATGGAGACACTTCGCAGCTCTAGCCTGCCACGAAAGAAGACACAGAAAACTTAACATGAACTCTGTCAATACATCCAATAAAAACAAGAGCAATTTCCTTTTCAACCTGCACCATTAAGATCTGTTGATAACTCGTGTGTGTGTGTGTGTGCGTGTGTGTGTGTGTGTGTGTGCGTGTGTGTGTGTGTGTGTGTGAGAGAGAGAGAGAGAGAGCACTTCCATCATTATTGCCTAATTCTCTTTTCAAGGAATCTCTCTATCTTGTTGTGGGGAATTCCGTAAGTTAAAATGCATTGTGAGAAGTCTGTCCTGAATTTACAGCCACTGGATGACTTCAAGTTTTATGATGCAAGGAAATGTTAAAAAAACAACAACACTGTCTTATTACCTGTATTAATCAAACATACTAATTTAGCATGTTTGAACCTTGAACTTATGCTTCTAGTTATCTATAGATAATCTATATTGTATTATCTATATTGTAGCATCAATGTGTGGCAAGCCCGGCAGCTTCATTTGTAAGAAAGAAAACTGAATAATCCAAATTTTATTGTTAGTGAAAATATTGCCTTGCTATTTCTTACCTCTCATAGGCTCCAGGGTAGCGGCCAAACTGAAGCTTCCGGAAAGGCACAAACTTCCGGTCCATGTGCCGTTTCAACCGCAGTGGTCCGTGCCAAAGATAGTTGCCGCTCCTCTCGTAAAAGACCACCAGATGGATAGCATGAGTTGCCAGCCTGAAGATGTAGTGCAGAGGAATCTCAGTCCCAGAGAGGTCTTCCATCCCTTCGAGGCGAGGGTCTTTGTTCTGAATCTTTAGCCACTGGAATCCCACCTTCTCAGCAGCTCGGAATAAACCCACCTGAAAATGATACGCTACATTTGTGCCAATACAGCCTCAGAACCTGTTCCCAGAACCCTCCTGGACAGTAGCGCCAACTCTGTGGGTGCCAGTATGCTGACAGCACCCACAATAATTTTCTGGGGGTACTCAACACCCCGAATGTTGGGCGCCCCCTTTCAGCACCCCCTTCCGAGGCCGGGCCCCTGCTCCTGGATAAAAAAAATCCACGGAGAATTAAACCCATGCTTTTAGCCCCCACCCCCACCTTCTGAACATGACTTGGCAAAAACTAGAATGACTTGGCAAAAACTGGAATTTTTTAATGTCTTATAAGGTATTACAAGGCCGGGAAAGCTCCCCAGTGGCCTTCAGGGGCTTCAGGTTGAGCTTAATCTAGCTCAACATGGGCCTGGGGAACTCACATTCAGCCAAATCCACGGATATAAAATCCACTGATTATTAGGCTCAACCTGTACTGTTATTAAAAAAATTAAATTCACAATTCTGTGTCATAAAGTGCTAAAGAAAAGGACTGAAGGAAGGCAAGAACTGACAAAACAGATCTGGAATAATTACACCAATAACTTCCTTGCTAACAAGTAGGATGTCTGATCTTGTAACTTCTGTTTTGCAACCACTCTTACCATGATAAAGGAAAGTTACTTCTTGATGCAATATTGTCAAGTACAATTGATCCTGTGTACCTTAAACCTGAGGTTTTCACATTCTGTTTTGAAGGAATAGAACCCTTTGCATGCTAACGTCCCAGCCAAGGAGCCCATGATGGCCATAACAGAACATTCTTTGCAGAACATTCTGGGCTTGTTTTAGGATTCACACACAGTTTGTGTGTGGTAGTGACCTGGCTACTTTACCCTCGATGTGCCCTGTGTATAAATAAGCTAAGAGGCTGCCCTCAATATTCTCTCACGTGCACTTCTGGGGAAAATTGGTAGTGGGACAATTCAGATGATATTTTATAGCCCAACCAGCTCCACCTCCTCTTATTGGAGGAATGACATTACACATTAACATGACAAAATGGTTGGTGTGTACACCAGGGTCTCCAAACTTTTCAGTATGAGGGCCACATTGTATATTTTACATATACAACATTACATGTATATTTTTTCGTGGACCAAAAAAAAAAAATCAGTTGTATGAATGAATGACTTTTAAATGAACCAATGTTTTACATGGATCTTTTTTATAATCAGCATATGATTAAGAACAAAAGAGAAATGTGACAATTGCAAACAAAGAATGCCATGCTTAAACTGAGCAATGATGTATAATGAAGTTATATATCAAGCATTTGCAAATGCTCACATGAATAGAAGCTTCACATGAAACTCACTGGAGTGTCCTTCTAAGCCAGTGATTTTCAATCAGTGCGCCATGGCACATTGCTGTGTGTCACGAATGGTCTTCAGGTGTGCTGCAGGAATTTGGTGGGGATCATTTATTAGTGGGCCATTGGGGGATGTGAGCCCCCCCCCCCCGCAGCAGAATAGTGTCAATTGTCCAAAAAACGATGGTGTGCCTTGAAAATGTTAGCAACTTGTCAGTGTGCCATGAGATTCAGAAGGTTGAAAATTGCTGTTCTAAGGAGAATCAGTACATACTAAGCACTTAAAGGCCAAGAAGAAGATGCACCACCTCCAAATGCTAGCTCCTGGGGCATTTAAGAAAACTGCTCCTGCTGTGGAGATCTACTCATGTGTCATTTGCACTGCATTGTGGTCAGCTCATTATACATGTTTTCCTTGCCGCAGGCATTTCTGGCAACTTATTATAGACTTTGGATTGCTGAACAGGTGTGTCCCGGTATCCACTGCTTTAGTTATCCACGGATACCATGGATACTGGTCGGCCTATTAAAAAGATAGGGGAATGTTAAACAAATTTCTTTTTTTACTTTGTTGTAGCCCAACCACTGATGTTTCCCTTTCTTCAGAAAGGGGCCCCCAGTATCCATGGTCTCAGGTATCCACAGAGGGGTCCAGAATTGAACCCCGGCGGATACCAGGGCATGCCTGTATTTTAACTTTGTGTTTATCAATTTAAATAACTGCTAATCTTAGCATGGCCAGCAAAAGTGTGAGAATATAACCTTACCTCAAATTTCCCCGTTTTGTCCAACAGTGCAAAAGTGGTGAAGTCCCGAGGAACACAAAAGTACTTGCATTCTGAGTGGCTGCCATCAGGGGAGGTCCTGAACTGCTCCAAGTCTGTATTAATCAACTCCAGAAGCAATGGATCAACAAGATGCACAGGTATGCTATGACTGGACATCAAACCAAGGAATTTTCTCACCACATGCTGTTTAAAAAGACAGGGAGAAAAAGAAAAGAAAAAATACAAATGAAGGAATAAATTGTGTTAGCCTGATATATTAAAAGATTAAACTTGTAGTCAGTTGGCATTCAAAATTGGGATCATACCAATTATGGTCAGGATACAAAACATTACATAAGTGCACCCCAATAATCTGGACCTGCTCATGACCTTTTTGATTGTTCCTTCCTCCTTGAGCATTGGACTAACATGCTTATCACAAATGCCTCCCATTTCAAAAGCAACTTGTCATGCACCATCATGCGCATGCCACACAATGCTACTGTGGGCATAATCCTAAACTCAGTTAGGCCGGCATAAACTAAGTCAGCCAAGTTTGGCCAGCACAAGGGCCACCATAAAGCATGTTTGGACTACTCTTGGAGTCAGGGAGGATGGCTCACGTCTGTGTGCTGGCCTCTCTGTCTCCGAGAGTGGTCCAAACATACTTTACAGTGTTCCTTGTGCTGGCAAAACTTTGGTAGTTTAGCCTATGATGGCCTAAGTCAATTTAGGATTGCACCCTTTGAGTCAGAGAGGCCAGCACACAGACGTGAGCCATCCTCCCTGTCTCCGAGAGTAGTCCAAACATGCTTTATGGTGGCCCTTGTGCTGGCCAAACTTTGCTGGCTTAGTTTATGCTGGCCTAACTCCAGTTTAGGATTGCACTGTGTGATTAGCACAACTCCCACCTTCTTGCTGTATAGAACCTTCTGAGGCCTTCTGGAAGCCAAAATTAGTCACTTCACAGGCAGCTGTGTTGGCCCCAGCAGAAGCTGCCGGTGTGCCGCTCTTGCACCAGCCAAGGTGCCCCTGAATTTGGCTTGTGCAGGGGTGGTACTGGACGGGGGAGGGTGGGAGGAATGGGATGGATGATGGGCTGAGAGGCCAGCAGGCCCAGAGAAGGGGATGGAGCCTAGATACAACCATTAGGTCACATCCAAAACCCCGTCCGTGGGCCCTGCAGCCCCAATTCAGGCTGCGCGGGGAACTCGGATCTGTGCTGGCTATATAGCTGGTGCAAATCTGAGTAGCCCACAGGCGCGGCTGGCACCTACACCAGGGCAAGGGCGCAAACGTGCCCTTGCCCCGTAAAGGCTCCAGGCCGCGCCGAAGCTGCACTGGATACAGCGTAGGCCTGCCGGCCTGTGCTGTTCCAGCACATCTTAGACTTGCACCCTCCATATCCTGAAGCTAGATAGAGACTCTCCTCTTTTTCTCGTAGCTTGCTGAAAGCCAGCGTGGTACGTCAGACAGACCCAGGCGCGTATCTTACCTGTGGCCCGGGATGGCGCGAGCCATGGGGTGCCGGGCAGTGGCGGGGCACCATTGCGCGCAGTCCGGGCGAGACCTCACGGTTTTCGGCCCTCCCGCCCGCCCACGCTTCCCTTACACTCAGAAATGGAGCATTTCCGGGGTAAGGGAGGCGTGTCTGAGCGACGCGCGGGGCGGGGCGACGTCGGGGGGGTGCGGTTTCAGCGCCAGCCATGGGGCGCGCTCGGGCCTCCGTGCGTGCCTGGACAGACCTTTATTAAGATGCAGCAGACGCTATCCCAAAACTGGCCAAGAACATCATGACCAAGCACATCTTCCATGCCCAAAGGAATCCCACTGCCAACTACTCCACACTGTCGACATATTTGCATTCCACAAGCATTTTAGTGGGGCTTCTATCATGAATTTCAGGGGGGGGGAAATGATGACCAACAGGAAAAACTACACAGTGACTGTTGCTGAAAGCAAGACAAAACCCGTTGAATGAAGCTGTGTCAGTAAAGGAAAGTGAAAGCATTGGAACTCACCCCCGGGCGACTATCTTGTCCTGCCTTGCTCCCCTTAATCTTCGGCAGAACAGCTCCATTCTAAGAACACCGAACAAAAGAGAAAAGATTTTGCAAGTCCAGTTCCAGTTCTACCATCAAGTTATAATTCTGAAAAGGGAAACTTCAATGACATTTTCCACTAATAACATCAGTGTAACATTTCTATTTGAACCCACAACTTCGGGGTGGTAAAATTCCTATGATAGCTAAAGTGTCCCCAATGTCCTTTTCTTCCCACAAAGTTGGGTGGCAAAGGCTAGGCAATGGATAAATGATTACTGAGACTTGACAGCAATAAGGAACCATTAAAAATATAGACCTAGAAAATGGTCGGAGGGCACCTCCCTTTCTTAGAGAACAATCCTAACCTGGAGTTAGGTCAGCACAGTTAGGCCAGCCAAGTTTGACTGGCACAAGGGACACCATAAAGCACGTTCTCCAAGTCAGGGAGGATGTTGCATGTCTGTGTGCTGGCCTCTGACTCTGAGAGTAGTCCAAACCTATTTTACTGTGTCCCTTGTGCCAGCCAAACTTTGCTGGCCTAACTGTGCCGGCCTAACTCCAGGTTAGGATTGAGTCCATTGGCTGTTAAAACTAAGGTCTCATCTGGGCCTGGATAGGTAACTGCTGGGTGGGAGAAATCTGATTTACACAGCCCTTGCCTTAGACTCGAAGCCAACCAGAGTCCTTTGGATTCAATGCATACACTTATTTTGAGCCAAAATCCAGGAGTGTGCCCATATTAATATAAAAGCTCTGGTCTGCTTGGCTACTAAACTGGTCTGCTTGGCTAGACTGTGAATCAGGTTGTGTCAGATCTTACAGGCTGATCTTAACCATGTTTACTCAGCATAAGCCCTCCTGATTGCAATGGGACTTGCTTCCAAGCAGGCATGCTTAGTTCTGCTGCCCTAATCTTATCTCTTCTGTCTGTGGGTGATGTGATACATGTCATGGAATTGGACATTTTAATCGCTATAAGCACTTGCCTAAATGCAGCATAATTAATCTGTTTTCAACAAACACATTCCACAGAGTAGTAAATATTCTTACCTTTGGAGACAAATAATACTTATAATAGTACAACTGGAAGAGGAGGAAGACTGAGCTTGTCAAAGTCAGAAGGCCCAGCACCACGTTCTTATTAATTCTCTGCATTAGTCTTCAGGATTGGCTGGACCATTGGTGGAAAAGAGCTTGGTCCTTCTCATCTTTTCGGGTGGCCTCCTCTGATTTGGCTGCGGGGAAACAAAGCTGTGAAAAATGGCTCACACCGGGAGCACAATCCTAACCTGGAGTGAGGCCAGCACAGTTAGGCCAGCAAAGTTTGGCCAGCAGAAAGGGCCACCGTAAAGTGTGTTTGGACCACTCTCAGAGTCAGGGAGCTATGGTGCACATCTGTGTGCTGGCCTCGGACTCTGAGAGTGGTCAAAACATACTTTACGGTGTCCCTTGTGCCAGCCAAACTTTGCTGGCCTAACTTGTGCCAACCTAACTCCAGTTTAGGATTGTGTCCTGAATTAAAGATGGGGACAGCACTGCTTTTCAATGTATATAACTAGATCTAGGGTGTTTTTTTAAAGAATGCAACTAAATAAAATACTTGTGCATATTCCAGTTGAAAAAAAATACAGCAGCTCAGTAAATCAGAATTCACAACGCTCCCTGTATTAGTCTTAAAATCAATTTCTAATCTTGATTGTAAGGGGAAGAAAGAAAAAAAACAAAAAACAATTCCCATTGCATGCCCTAAATGCCTACAACTAGGGACATGATCTAGCTAAGATTAATCACTTTTCAGGACTATCGATTTCATTGGAAACTTTTCATTCCACAGTCATCGTCCCCACAAACACAATAGAGACATGCCCTAATATATGCTGGGGTTCCATTCCTGACCCACCTGTGGATAGCTGAAACCATGGATATTGGGGACAGTTTTTTAAAGATAGGGGAACATCGGTAGTTTTGCTGCAACAACGTAAAAAAAAAAGATTTGTTTAATGTTCTCCCATCATTTAATAAGAGTCTTGGCATCCAGTAACTGAAACTGTGGATACTGAATCAGTAGATACTGGGACATGCCTGTATACATTTTGTGCTTTTGACTCAAGGAGAAATTCTACAGATAAGATGAATTTCCCAACTTAGAGAACTAGAAATGAGGGAGGGGAGAGAGACCTTTTGAATGTCCGCCTGCAATACACCTATTAAAAGGCACAACCCCTCAATCAGTAAGCGTTCTTCTTATATGCAGTCTTAAACCATACTTCCGTGACTCCCACAACCCCGCCTCCACTTGAGATGCACATTCTCCTTCCTCTCTTTCTGCAATACTGTCATTCCCCAACTGAAACAAAATCCCACATAAGGGTACCGAAGCTCTCTCCTATTCCTGTCCCTCCTTCTCTTCACTGACGTTTATATGTTGCATTCTGTACATTTCAGTGGATGCAATAAAGAAGAGCTAGAGAAGAAAATAAGCGAGATCAGGTACCCCGAAAGCCACTGTGAAGCACCTACTAATGCACACCAATGCAATTAACAAGCTGATTCATAATAAAAAAGGCAGCTGCAGAGCTGAGAGCTGACAGCAGGACACGGAAACAGTCTCTCGCTGTCCTGTTAGTTCACTTCCCCGTTCCTATTACCTTCCCGGCGAGGATGGACGTCTGACACACTCCGGCCGGCGGGTGATGGATTTCGCGACACTGACCCCCCGAGACCCTGCTTTACGGCCCCATTTCCTCATGAACGCTTTACGGCATCAGTGGCTTTGAATTTGCGCTGCTTGCAAATCATAGAGAGCGAGAAGTTGCACAAACACACGCACGCCTCAGTTCAATCCACGCCTACTTCGAAGTAAACCCCTTATTTCAATAGGAGTTACTCCCAGGTTTGTGTGCGGGGGGTGGGGTTATACCACCTGATCCTGCCGTGCTTAGATGTGTCATGACATGCAGTGGGATCTGCAAGTCAGTGTGCAGAGGGTAGTAGCCTTAACGGCTTAAAACAGTGCTCTTTTCAGACTTTCCCCGCCCCTTTCCCTTCCCCCCCCCCCCGGTGGAAGTGAGAGGAGCCTGCAGGGTTCAGTGGAGATTAATTTCTCGGTTTTGGCCGCCTTGATTGGGCACCAGTTAGTCCGCCCGGCAACAAAAGATAAGAGCAAAGAACCGCAGTCTTTGCGCGCACGCAGATCTTATTTCGTGCACAAGCATTAATTTAGTTCATTTCACTTTTCATTGGAATTGAAATTGATGCGGGCAAGCTACTGGCCTATTTAAAAGCGTGTTAGATTTTTTTACAAGCCCAAATGTGAATCATACAAAATATTCGAAAGAGAAGACACTCTGGTCTTTGTTTAGGTCCAAAAATAGCTGTGCCAAAATCTTGGCTTTCTTCATCAGGTTTTATGGGCACCTGTCACTTCAGTTTTGTTTGCGGGGAGAAAAAAATATGACTTGCAACGCTAATCCAGAAATTCACTAGCGAGCCAATGAGATCGGTTCCTCTAGAATCCGAAGTCTATGATAACGCGAAACTCTCATTTCCGGTTTAGCATCCATTACCTCCATGGTGTGCCATTATTCCTCCAAGGGTGTGCCCAAGCAGGTTAGATTACTGGAGTCGGCATGACATCATTTTCTTGAAGCCGGGGACATACAAATATGGCTGACTCAGATCATTGCCGCCAAGGAGGAGGATTGCCGCGAATTCACGAATAAACATCTCCCTGCACGTGTGTAAAAGTTAATCTCAACCTCTTTAAGCATGCCTGCGTGTTCTGCATACGGGTGCATACCCTTTTTTCCCCCTTCCCGTTGACGCATTTTTTCCCACCTTCCATTTTCTACTGTAATATTCTCGAAATTCTGAACATTAACAGAATGTTTTATGGGGGGGGGGGGTGAATGTAGAAGTTTAAAAAAATACTCGTAGTAGTCTAGAAGTAAAAAAGAACTACTCTCATATTGACAACTACTTGTGTTATGAAGAGATTTTAATGTAATTTTCCTATATATTTATCTAATTTTTGCCCACCCTCCCCTTTTTTTTCTTTCCTTCCCGTTCACACTTTATTTTTGGTTGTGTAGATTTAAATAAAGTCTGTCAAAATAGTGCAATCTGAGTTAAAATAGACAGCATTTCGTCCGGTATGTTCAGTAATATAATTAAGCGGAATTTAACCTTGTAAGTGCATATTAAATCATAATAAGGTTACCAATAATGTTTCTACACGATCACACATTTTTATTTTCGCAAGTTTTTATTTCAGGAGTAAACTATTCAGTCCTAAACAGTACGAGCAAAGCAATCTGAAATGCTTGGAATAAAGATTGTTTGGGGCACACAAACATGGCCGCTAAGCCCGCCCCCTGGCTTCAATACGCTCCTATTAATTCTACAGGGATACCGCCTCCAGTCATCTAACCCGCTTGGGTGTGCCTTCCCTGCCCATCACATTGGAACCGGAACTGGTTCATTGAATTTAGAAGGGCGGGGAAAGCAAGGAGGACTTTTTCTCTGGGCGCACATATGCAAAGAAAAAAAGTTGCGATTGTCTTTTTAGCTGCTGCGCCGATGAGAAGCAAGGTGCCCGTGCCTACCCACCAGGCACGACGGTATGAAAAGATCGTTTAATTGCGCTAAGTCCCAACAGATCAGAATTCGAATAGGATAAACTTGCATGGCACCCACTTTTACAGCTCTGCAAAAGCTTCTGCCTCAAGACAACCTAAGGAGTTAAGAAACGAATGAAATTTAAATCTGTACATCCTGCAAGATTTTTCTGAAATACATTTTCCCAGTTTTTTCAACTGTGTATTCCAGTTATTCCACTATATTGAGGGAAAGAGACACTATTCTACATTTCTACCAACAGGACATGAAATGAGTGAAGGGGGGGGGGGAAGAGCCTAAGCAACTCATTAAGAAAATTAGAAAATAAGTTGACACAAAGTGGTGTAGCTCCTGGTAGAGGATGCTACAAGGAAATATTGGATGCAATGATGAATTGGAAGTTTTCCAGTACTCCGATGCAATTGAGCTCTTTAGTTTACTAGCTAAAAGTCAAACTAGGTTAATTTCACATGCTGTATAACCACCTCAATTTCATCCAGTGGACCAGGATGTCAAACATATTGCCCACATAATTGAAGCAGCATGCTGAAAAAAGGTGATGTGATAATACTGCTCTTGGTTTGATAATTGGACTCTTCCCTATCTTGAATATGTCCTGATCAAGATCTGCATATTTTCTCAACTGTCCTGTAGGTAAAGGCAGGTCTTTCTGGCCATCTACAAAATGACATCACTTACAGCTTAATTATATCAATTCTGGCTGTCAGCAGGTGCCATGCTATTGAGCCTGCTGACTTTATACACAGCATTTGAGTTTGACACCTTGATTTAAGTGTCTAGATTCACACTATTTAAGTGCTTTACTTGAAAACATTTACAAGTATTTCAACAGTTTCTATGATGCAACTCCATAGCATGCAGTTCCTAATTAAGTTTGAAGAAAAAATGAAGGTAATGAAAATTTACATTTTATTAAGCATGCCTGAAGACCAAAACACATTAGATATTTCCTAGGCATAAGACAAGCATGTTAGCATGTCCAGTGGAAGGCAAAGCCAGGTGTGTGTTTTAAGAACAGGCATTAATGTGAAGTTTGGAGACAGACCCAGCACCTGCAATAGTGCGTCATTTTCACTTGTTGACATGAGCAGAATTTCAGAAAGTTATAATCCCAAAACAAAACTACAAATAAAGGAACTGTTTAGTTTGGCCTTTTGGCTAAGTTCAAGTGTAGTGTTTAGTTTGAATCTTCATGCATAGTTCTTAGTTTAATGCAGCGTTCTTCAAACCCTGGCCTGAGAGTTGGTTCTGGCATTTGGAGAACTCCCTCCTTGAGAACAGCGTTTACTGTTCCGCTGTAGTGCCACACCATTTTCAAGCCGATCTTGTGCCAGGGATGCTCTGGGCAGTTGTGGCTGCCTAGACTTCCTGCTGCACAACCTTCTGGGACCCTGTGCAATAGATCCAACTGCCCAGAGTGCCCCAACAGAAGATTGGTTTGAAAATGGAGCAGCACTACAGTGGAACAGTAAGTGCTGCTCAGGACAGGGAAGGCATTTTTGGGACACAGTGGTCTCCAGTTTGAAAACGGTTGGTTTAATGAAACAATGCATTTTTAAGAACTTGACGTTTGAACATTTTCTAGAGTTTTTGGATCGCATACGAGAACCTATTTTATGCTAGGATGTTAATCAAGCTTAGCAGCCCTTCAGTTGGATTTATCCAAGTCATGTTCAGGTGAAAAACTTCCATCCTGGAAGACATGTAGTTGTCTCTTTCACCAACTCCCCTTCTCAATTATATATGAAACTTAGGAAAAAAAACAGGAAAAAAGTAATAGTTTTCAAAAGTTTATTAATACAAAACCCCTGTGAGATGTTTGGATTAAAGACACAGCAAATAAAAACACTCCATGGGCTCTAAGGCACCCAGTAGTACACTGTTACTATGGCAGGTAGGACTGCTGTCTTAGGATACTTGACAAGGATAAAGAATGCACAGAATACCTGAGGTACTGGCAATGTGCAGTTTCCCTGTTAAGAAGTTCAGTGTGATATGAACTCTAGTCTCTAGCAGAGCAAGGATATGGCGCCATTTTAAAAGGCACATGCAGAAGTGTTTACCAGGAATGACAACTGAAATCTTAACTTTTGGGGAGAGGTGCAGAAACTGCCCATTAAACAGTACTGAGGAAAATGTGAGTTAAGGCTTTGCCTTCAAGTGTTGTCAATATGATTCCAGAACACTTCCAGGTAATGCCAAGTACAAAGTTAATGGTCAAAAGACACAAAACAAGTACAGCCACCACACGCTAAGAAGTCCAGCTGAAATACCATCACACCAAGTTGCATAATGCCAATGTCTACCAGATTATAGATTGCCTATAGACAAGTCGTTGGCTGTTCCAGACCAGGGAAAGAATGCTGTTTAATCCTAGAAAACAGCATACACAGAACGCAAATATCCCTCACTGTAAGAAAAAAAATCTGCTTTGTTTAGATAGGGGAACTGATCTTCATTCTATGATCTTCAAATTTATGCTGAATTCTTAGCCTCTACTTTGTAGAGTCTAGCAAAAGCCACCTTGAAGATCCCCATTCATGGTAGTGTGACTTTAGTTTTCAGCTGTTCTTGTTCCATGTTTATGCTCTTTTGAAACCTTTCAGCAAGAACATTGTTTTGTGTTTAAATTCTATTCTTCAATTTGCTGCTTTGTTTCATACAAGGGTGTGAGGTTTTGCTAGTTATATAATGTTATATTGGGTGAAGACTGCATAATTTCTGAAAACTAAATTAGCAATGCATATTTTTCCTGGAAATATACAAACAGAACTCCTCAGCTACAAGTATAAAAATACTTCAATTTTACAATGGGGAAATTATGTACACTGGAACACACACACTGACTTGTTTATCAGGTATCTAGCATGTCTACCTGAACAACCAACATTCAAACAGAAACCTCAGCACCCATTTACATTAAAATTTGCATGCTTGCCACAGAACTAAAATTGATTAGAATTGTTAGCTCACTAATTTCATAATCAAAGGAAAGACTGGGTAAAGTGCTTAAGGCATTTCCTCGTCACCATATCCTATGCATTCACCTGATACGGGACTACCCTGTCTGGTGCAACAGAACTAAGCACCTATGACTCAAGACTATTTCACAGTAATGGCTCTCCCTAGAAGGATAAAAAGTAACCCACAGCTCTACAACGTTTAATTTATGCTTCTAAATGAAAATTAAGATCCTATAAACATTAGTACTGCATCTGGAATAAAAAAATTGCAAATCAGCCAAGTTGTGGAAGATCTACAAAAGTGTCTGCATAACTAGGTGTACTTTGCATATGTAGCAGTTCAGACTAGTCTAGAAATAGTGGCCTTCTGGTCCACACTTAGTGATTTTTAGAAACTAGCTGTTTCAGAAATGATGGAAACACCAATGAGGTTCTTCATTCCTAAATACCATTCAAATTTTAAGAGTATCAACAGGATCCAGACGAATCAGAAACTAACAAAGCACAATATCAATACGATCTTCAGAATATACCATTTCCCCAAACAGTGGCTTGCATTGATCTTCAATGGGCATATACCAGATATCAAAACATCTTTATTTTCATAAATCAAGTGCGCAAAGGCTAAAAATCTTAAGTGCTGCAAATACAAAGGTATCATGATCAGATACACAGGAGATTTACAGTTTGACACACTGGAGTAATTTATGGGTTCCCTTCACTGCTTGACTAGAAAAGGGAGGGCAAGTCCTTTGATTGATGTCAACTTGAGAACCTTTAACATGATTTTCTGTCAGGGAAATTATGTAAAGAGCCATACAGATTATTCTGATTAAGCACTTTACACATAGTTAAAAGTTAAATATGCAAACTGAATCACAATATTTCTGTGAGGAATGCATTTATCAAAAATGACAAAACCCACAAATGTATTGTATAAAAAAAGCTGTTTGCGTCATGCTCTTCTGTGAAGTTTATCAAAGTGAGTCAGCAAATCTAAGCAATGCAAACAACAAAAATACCAAATCGTATGCTGGAGAAATGAACAGAAAACGACTTCAAAGTATCAGGAGGGTTAGAATAAAGTTAATGTCAATTCTGCATACCCCACCTCTGTATATATGTGTCTAACATCACTAATGGAACACCAGCATCAGGGAGCCTTTAAAACTGGAATGTTCAATTGAAATTTTGTATTAAAGGAAGAGTTTTAGAGACTTTACATAGAAATCATTCAGGGCTTTACAAGTAGAGCTAGCACACAGACCAAGTTATCAAAATTAAGATATTTGGATACATCCAGGAGAGGATGTATCCAGGATCTGATATTTCATTAGGAACAGTCCTCAGAACGGAATCTGACTAAGATATGGAACAACCCATTCTTTAAACTGATGAAAATAGTCACACTGGTATGACCACAGTAGATGTTAACTTTTATCAAGTAAGTGCACAATCCCAAGAACATCTTAAACTCTGTTAATTTAGAAATACCCAATGACTTAACACGGGTGAGGCTTGATTTTTTAAGTAGTTAATCCCCTGATAAGGAACACCTTGGTGATTTAATACAGATCAAGCCTAAGCACATCAAAAGCTCCTTACTAAATTGATCTGGATAATCAGAAATGGTATTTCTCAATAGTTAAATATAAGTTACATCTTCCATTCCACAAAGCATTCTATGTGTGTGGCCTCTCGGCAAGCCATGATGCATTATGGTGTAATGTCTATCTTGAATCAAAAGGACACTGATCAGAATATTGCATTTTTCCTCTTATATTAAGTTGTGACCGTTTAGGCTAGCTTTAGGAGGTCTCATTTTTAAGCTTCAAAGTGCAACTCTAGTTAATTTTCCTTTTGAGCAGAAGTTTTAGAAATCCAGGAGAGGGAAAAACAATGAAGGTTTTTAAGACCAAGATCAAGATCTTTGCTACATGTCATAATGAAAGGAACAGTCAAGCATCCATAGGACAAGTAGTCAAGTTCAGTCTAGCAGAAACATATCCCCTACAACCTCATAGCCCCATCTCTCTAAAACAAAGTCAAGACTATTTTCCTATTACACTGCAGATTCATGGTACTTTCCTGCCAATACTTCAGTTCACCCTCAAACATTCTGCACTTTTAGTGCTCAGGCCTTATAGGCAGCAGGAACATGTTAAAGCGCTGCTCACAAGCTCTTTGAGTAATACCTGAAAGAAATCAATTTAAAGTGAAACATCATTGGGCAATATTGGTTAAGCTACTAGCTGAACCACTTAATCCATTTTCATTCTTCTGCAGTGTTTTCACAGCACTTGGCACCTGAAGTCCCGTTGTCAATGTGAGACCACCACACCAGACCTAGAAAAACATTTGAAAGATGAATTGTTAAGACGTTACCTAAGCAAGACTGTGGGTGCTTTCATAAGCAGTGATGAGCATATCTTTTGGGGGGTAGGGTGGAATGAATAGTTCCTTAAATGCAGTAACAGCATAAGGAAAAGATGTAGACCAAGTAGGTTTTTCTCATTTCATCAGGAACAACATCTTAAGCATCCCTTTTGGAAGCTTCTACATTTACTTTGAACGGCTACCAATCTAAGCTAGTTGTATAACTGCTAGCTCAAGAACTCCAAAGGACCACTTTGTCTTGATTTTGCTTGACATCCAAGGTTATCAGGAGAGGAGTGTTCATATGTTCTTGGTTTTTGCAGTAATGGTCTTCTCTATAGTGGCACCAAGCAGATCTAATATGCTGCCTTATCAGAGCCTCTCTGATCTATCTGACCCAGTGTTTCACCATCTTTTGAAGATGTTTTTTCACCAGGATTTCAGTCAGATTGGAAGCTTAGCTGATCTTTCTTTCTTAGCTGATCTTTCTTTCTGATTTGTGACTTTTATTATTGGGTGGGTCCCCCAAAAAACCTGGAAGTAGCATTGAAATGCCTTTATAAGACGTGCCCTCCCTGACCCTCGGAACACCCTTCGGACACCAACAGAACACAGCTCTGGTCACATTCAGAGGATTCTGCAGGTTCGGAAACCATAAATTGGTTGAAAAAAATCAGAACAGAAAAGTTTGAATTAAATGAATTGTTATCTTATAAGGATCTAGAGTTATATTATGGGTCCCTTCACAACATGTCTACCTAGATTTCTCCCCAAAACAAAACATTAACCAATTTCAACTATTTCTGCTTCCCTCATCTGCCCATTCCATCTTCTGCAAATTTAGTTTACCACATTTTCTGTTTATTTATGGTCAAAAATTCCTACCCTAACTACCCTACCTGGATGGCCCTTTTTTGTTCCCTAGCTGATAGGTACACCCCTGCCATGTGTAGCATCAATATGAATAAGAATACACATGAAGTGGCATGCACTAAATCAGGGGTCTCCAAACCACAGCCAGTGGGATAGATCTGGTTCAACAAGAAAAGCCTCTCAGGCATGACACGGAAGTGGCAAAACCTTACCATTCCAACCTGCTGCCACCCGTCATCATGTCCAATCTTTCAACAAATCTCACCAAGCAGCTGATTTCCCCAGGAAATCAGGGCACAGAGCCTTCTGGAACAACCGGGAGCAGAAGTGGATGCTCAACGCAAGTTTCTACAAAAATCGGGCATGACAATAGGAGTCGACAGAGCAAAATGATAAGGCTACCACCATGCCATACCCAAGAGGCTTTTCTTGTTGCACTGCGGATCATACTTTGGAGGCCTCTGCACTAAATCCTAGGCAGTTTTAGAAGAATTACAGCATCAGAACTAAATTAATGATATATAGGTCATTAATATAGAACCCCAGAACGCTTACGGATAAAAAAATCTACGAGTAATTAAACCCACAGATTTTGCTCCCCAGCGTTCTTATAAGGCATTACAGAGGTGTTCCCCTGTCGGGTTTGGAGGCTCTTCTGAGCCCAGCCATCATGCATGGCTTCAGAACGGCTTACAACCAAAAAGTAGCAACTTCTGATTTTTGAGGAAAACTGGAAGTTGCTGAAGCCTTCAAAGGCTTCAGGTTGAACTGAATGTGGCTCAGGCAGGTTTAGGGGTCCTGCATTGAAACAAATTCATGGATAGTTAGGCTCAATTTGTAGATATAGATTTGAAATATGCTCTTCAACTACTCAATTTGTTTTTAAACTACTTACTGTAGCCCCTATTCAAGTCTGCTTTATAAGCACAGCACCACAGAACTTTGCCATGCATTCAAAAAGAGAGCCCTGAAGTTAGACATTTAAATGGCTGCCAGTTTTTCCAGTTCTAAGCAGCTTTATATTTGCATACTTAGGAGCTAGCATGCCAACTTGAAAACCCTTGAATGTAACTGAGACATTAGATTATGTGCATTTCTATCACACTACAGTATTATAAATAGAAAAGTGATTCAACCAATATGGGAAATAGCCCTTGAAGCAGAAAGTATGAAAAGGGATAGTTAAGCTGGTACTGACCATGAATCCTGGTAGTAATGGCTGAGCAAACTTTGTTTTGAATGTGTACAACAACTGCTTTGAGTTTGCATTATAGAAAGACAGCTGACCTGAATAAAGAAAAGCACATTAATACATGCATGTTATTTGTCTTCTCATAACTAGTCCTCCGTTGTTAAATTATAGACAAAACCATCATGTACAAAGTTGAAATGGAATAGACCAGTGGTTCCCAAACTGTGGTTCAGGACCCCACCAGCGGGTCATGAGCCAGTTTTTTGTGGACTGCAAAACACTTTTTGAACAACTTTGCAAGCACCTTTGCCCAGTTTGCAGAAGAAAATAATTTGCTGGAATGCTCACCTGTGGTATGAGGTCATCTTCATACCCTTAGTTAAAAATGTCACATTTTTCAATTTTCTTTAGTAATCGGTGTGCCATAGATCATGTATGAACCTAGTTTCAGCCTTTTGCCTGATATGGAAGTCCCTAACTGCACATCTTGCCTGCCAGTTCAGCCTTCTGGGTACCCCAGAAAGCTTTCTATATCTTTTTTTGTCTAGTGGGTCATGATAGATTGTCATTTTTAAGAGTGGATCCCAGTGCTAAAATGTTTGGGAAGCACTGGAATAGAAAATTCTCACATTTGAACCCAGTGTCATTCATTGAAAGGGAAGGCTTAGGATAAAGTGTGCAGAACATAGTTAACTAACGGCCCAATTCTGAAGCCCTCATAGCTTGTACTTAGGTGTACAAGCATACACCTAGGCAGTATCTGCAATGTACAAGATGCTGGTGTCAAATGGGGATAACAGCCTTAATCCATGCCATGTATATAAGCTTTCAAGGCCATCTGGTAGCCACAGTTAGCAGGAAGAAGAGTACTTAACTAGATTGCAACCACCTTGACTGAACCAGGAAAACAATTCTTGGGATCAGTATGCAAGATTGACTCCTGACATTTGTTTCTCTGCTCCTTTGTGCTCTAATTTTGCCTACAATGTTTACTTAATGCTTGCTGATTACCTGAATGGTGATATCCCTCAAATACCCCATGTTTGGTTTGAATCTCATTTTTGATACATGTAAATCAACACTTGGCAAGTCAGAATGTTGGTGAGCCACAGTTTATACAAGTTCCAAGATTCCCAGTTAGTATTCTGGCTGTATAACAGGAAGGCCTGGTTTAATTTTAATTCTTTACTATCTGTATGTAAATTGTGGTCCTGTTTAATATCTATAGTAGAAAAATTAAGATCTATCCAGCTTAAAAAAAAACTTCATAGCAGCTTTTAATTCACTCTGATTTACAGTTTAGCACATCAAATTGCTTCACTTTCTTTTGTGGTCATGCCAGAATTGTTATTCTACTCTTCCTGGCAAGTAGCCTTTTTTTTAACAAATTGCACTAGAAAGATTATGGAATGCATATATCCGACGTGAAGAGTGAACAAGTGCAGCTTATCAACAGGTGAACGTTTTGTTCTGAAGGATAAACAAAATAGAGCCCCTGAGGTTAAAATCAGGATTGACTGGGGGTGGGGGTGGCAGATCCAACCTTTTAATGTGGTGAAAAGAGGTCAGTAACAGAGAGGGAAACATCACGGGAGGATTACCCATGTCTCCAACTTGTTTAGAAAACACTCCAGCATCACTTGTAGTTTGGACCTCCTGTACTTTAAACAAGGTTTGGCTGAACACGTACAAACAGGTTAACCTGGCAGAATCTAAATTCAGGAGATTATTTTTAGATTCTCAATAATAGTTCTGAATAATCAACATTACCTCCATCAAAGTCGCAATAGACTCCTATCCTGTCCGGAACCACAACATCCAATACTTTTGCTTTATTATTGTGTTTGGCTGCAAATGTAGTCTGGAGCCAATTATTGACATGGACACACCAGCTTGTATTAGTCTTTCCCAGCTGATCAAACTTCCCCAAATTTTTATATGTTACTCCTACACTGTAGGATTTACAGTCCTTCTGGGCTTTGACTTCCCAGTAGTGTTGTCCACTTTCAATAGCAGAATCCCCTGGAAGGAAAAGACACCACCTTTTAACATTCAGAATATCTTTTGGTTGTCCGTATGTTTCACAAATGGATTGTGAATCAATACAAGTTACAGATTACATACAGTATGCTAGTGAAAGTTCTAATCTTTCTAGCACAGTGTATAAAATGTTTACTGCATGATTAAAATGTCAAGTCCTACAAAACCTTACCCAGTACTGTGTATGATTCTCCAGTAAATCTATCTCTGCTGCCTCTCATCAATGGTGAGCGTGAAGTAACTGATGACCGCTTTGGAGATGGAGTGCCACTTCTGTAAAGCGACAAACAAAAATATTGCACCCAAGTAATAGTAACAAGTCAGTGTTAACACTGATAGAATGGCATGTAATAAGTTGCAAACACATTTATGGTAATGCATGGCTCTCGTGCAGTTAGAAAGGCCAGCTTAGCTTGCCATGCTGAAAATCTCTAAACATTCAATACACTCATGCAGAGAAAGGCTACCAGGATAGTAAATAAAATCATACTGAGCCAAAACCAAGAAGAAAATGCAGCAAGCTAGTACTCAGGCTAGAGGGATAATGTGCAGGAAAGGCATGAATACCATATGTAGTTCAGATTTTTTTAAAAATAAACCCTTTAAAGTAAGAGTTAAGGTATTTTTTAGGAATAATTCTGATCCAATTAAGGATGAATGCCAGAAATCAGGCTGATATTGCCAATATTAAATCAGCAACATTTTAAGCATTACTGGTATAGTGTTTAGCTTCTGGCATAGCATTGATGGAAGTCATTTGCTAGTAGAGTGAATATTTTAGGTGTTTAGGCAGATGGATTTGTTGTAAACCATCAAGTGCCTATGGCAGAAAAGTAATTGACAGGCACTAAAAATACAGGCCGCAGCCTATTACATACAACAGTATAAAGTGATGTTTACTGTTATCAAAATAAAGTTCTGTCGAAGATCCTGAAGCACTTTAACACTGAAATGTATTTTGACCAAATAAAACATGAACTAAATAAGAACAGTTACTTACCAGAAGATAAAAGTAATAAGTGAAAGCATGTAAAGATAACAGAGCCAAGAAATTAAAAGCATATATTCAGGAAAAAAGCACACACACACACCTCATTTGAGCCTGTTTCAAGTACTTCATTACTATGAAGCTTACTAGCTTCTACATTCTACTATAAGAAAGCGGCCTTATGTTTGCTGCCAGGTTATGTAGAAAAGTAGCATGGTCATTTAAAGATATTGTATTTGGAAATACAAGGAAAGGCATTCAGATAAACTATTTTTCATATGTCTAGATCTCAATCCAAATGCTCACATGCTATTTTTCAGGTAAGTCTACAAGATCCCTTCACCCAGAGGACAGCCTTTGTATTCCAATAGCCTTTACTAGTACACATGCACATAGTTTATTTTATAATTTATATATCTAAAGGCTCTGACCTACTACATGAATATAAACCATGTTCTCTACACATCACCATGTGATTTGAAAAGCCACTGCAGCATAACCATTGCCATTTCTGCTGTATTTGATATGTTCATGCTGCCATATGGAACGGCATTTGGGTTCTTTAGACAGCTTACGGTCTAAGAGGGAAAAAGCCGAGTGCCAAAAAATCCACTTGGCCAGGAAGGCCCATTTAATTATTTAGATCTACTGTAGATACCCATCTATAAGACAATACATTTTTATAAATAAGATGTAAGTTACCTCCTCCCCTTATCAAAGAGTCAGTCAAAGATCAGAGCAGTTCAGGGGTTTCAGCTGCCTACTGACTGTCTGCAAAGCATCTACATTCAGTCTTTAGTGCTTGCAGAGCTCATTAATTACATTTGTCAGCAATGCTGCTAGCTCTTCTCATTAACTCACTAAAACCGCAGAGCCTCTTGAAATTTTAAACAGCTGCAAACAATATAACCTTAAAGGCTTGTATTGCAGGGTCTTTTGACATGGTTTATATTATTTCTTCATGTCATTTTGAAAGCTTTTAAGGTGCTAATGATTTCTGCTTCCTGAAGTAATCCTTTTTTATGCAAGGTAAAAACCTGTTTTTCCCTCTACTCCTAGAGTTTGAATGTTTTTTCCCCACAGTAATTTAATGCTATTTATGTCATTATTCTGAGGTGTGTGTGTTTCTCCAAGGCAAGGTACAGCTTCTCCTCACAAGCATCATTTCCCCCACTCTCTCCTCGCTGCAGTTGTTGGCTCCTGACCTTCTCACAGAGCAGGAGAAATTAAGGGAGAGTAAAATCAGACAAAACTATAGTCCAACACCCCCTAAGCTTTACCCCTGACTTATCCGAGAGTCCAAAAATTGCGTGATTTTTGGCTCAAAACCTGTTCTCAACTTACTAGTGAGATAGACAAACCTGAGTGTGCAGTAGATATGTAACAGAGGCAGAAGGTACCAAGCCTGAAACAGATACTGCAGCGGATATCTGTCTAGCCCTGGATCATTCTTTTCCGTAACACTGATTGTTACCAAATGCACCACAACATTGTAAGTTTCCTCACCCCACTTTGTTGGTCAAGATGTTTTGGTTGAAGATACGGAAAGTTTACTGAGAGAAAAGAAATAATGCAGCTGTTGGCTGCTCCTTTACATGAATAATTTAATGTGGGAACCATCAAATAGAAGGACAGGGGAAGGATGTGCAGCGTTTAGCCAAATTGTCTGTACAGGAAGATTTATTTTTAGTTGTGTATCAGATTGCTCCATAAAATGCAGACTAGGAAACAGCAAATTAGGCCCATGGCACCAATGTTAGAGCGTATGGTCCACTACATATCCTGAAGCCCACAGCTATCAGCAGCTATCCATTCCTGAATTACTGATGCTCTACATTTGGAGCTAGTAGTTTTAATTTTGGCAAAAGTTATTAAAATTGTAAAACTCTTGGGACATTTTGCAGCAAAGAAACGTAATAAAAAACAACATTGCAGGTATTTATACAACACAATTACTTGTTTACTGGTAAAGGCTATTGGGTTGAGTCATGCTAGATCTAGACAGCAAGAACTGAAAGGAAAACATTGAAGAATAAAGTTGAAGGCTAAACCTAGGCTAGAAAGAGGCAGGAGATCACCTTGTACTGTTCTTCAGAAGGGTAATCTGGCCACTGTCAGACAAAAATAGGTAGTTAAAAAGCTACTTTGTGGCTATGTAATCTTATTTTTAAAAGCATTATCTTAGTATCTAGAACTACTTCATACTATTTTCTTGTCCGTAATCCTAGCCACTACATGCTTTTCAACCTTATTTAAGAAAAAGCCACATGCTTACAAATAAAGTGTTTATATAGGTTATACACAGAGACTCTATAACACTGTTCAAGCTTAGAGCCTCCTCAGACTTTAAATGATGATTGCAAATGCCTTCTCTAGAGTTTCTCTTAGCAATAAGAGCTTAGTGTCAGAAATACACAGACCTAGGCATGCACACTATTTCTTTATAGAAAACAAGTGTTTTGTATATAACTTCCACTACCAGAATTTGAGCTTCAGAGTGATCCTTAGGACAGTCTATGAACACTACACACTGGCCCACATTATCTGCAGGGGATCCATTTAACAAATTTCCATGGATAAGGAAAATTGCCATTGTTCAAATCTGTAGTTTTCTGGCCCACCTACATCCTCTGAACCCAACCAGAACTGGGCTGTGGTTGTGTCCGGAGGGTCTTCTGAGCCCTACAAAGGCTGCACACATCTGCCCAGTGACCTTAGAGACAAAGGGCTTTCCCTGCCCTCAGAATGCCTTTTAAAGGCATAGAAACGTCACTTCTAATTTTGCCAAAACCCTGGAAGTGAGTTTTTGTTCTCATTCTGAGGCTGTAACACGCATGGCCTCTATGGGGCTCAGAACAAACTCCAGAGACAAGGGGAGAACAGTTCCCCTCACCTCCAGAAAGTCCAGGTCCACCTGCCCTGTTGGTTCAGGGAGACCCGTCGTGCTGGAATCCATGAGTTCCAAATCTGCAGTAAACACAGGCTGACTGTACTTCTTAAACATAGTCTTCAGATGAAATAAATTAAACTCGGTATACCTGAATTCACTAAATCCCTATTTGTGATTTGGGGGTATACCTGCAACACAGGACTAATTGAAAGTATTTGAAGATGCTTGTTTGAACATGAACACCTGGTCAATGGAAAATGATCACAGCACTGATTCTCAAGTTGTTCTTCAACTGCAGATGCATTTCCATAACACATATTTGGTCACAAGGTATGTTCTCCCCCACCCCCCTTCAGTAGTTCTGAAAGTTGCAGAAACTTGTGCATTTTCCATGGCTATCAATGGCATATCATGTATTCCACTGACTTTGCATGATGAAAGAAATAGTATTACTGAAGGAGAGGGGAGATAAACAAAACAAATCTGTCATCCCCATACCATGTAAGTAGAACTTACATCCTTATCCATGGAAATTTGTAGGTAGAACTTTACTTCTTAGCTCTGTTTTAGAAAGAAGCAAGTATGGACGTCTATAGCAGAACTTTAATACCAATAAAAATATGACTACCAATACTACAATTCTTCTCAGCAGATCTGAGTCCATTTTAAGCCAAGCAGCATCTAGAAAAAACTTGAATGTCGGAAAGTTATGTGACTTTTCCCCTAGAACAAGACATTTTCCCTTTTTCTGAGGTGTGTTCAAGCAACGATAGTTGCTTGAAGAGCTATCTCACTAGTGGCAAGAATTTTTAGTAACATGAGGGCAGGATATTTATTAAGGTAATAATTTATTTTTAATTAAGGCAATAACTTACTTTTACTTTTAATCTCATCCACTATGTAGATTTTCTGCCAAGTAGAACTCTAAACTTAGAACATGTACAACGTCTTCCTTACCTGCCTTTGTTCTCTTTTCCCTTTATTTTGTTTTCCTGACCCTTGCCTCCTGTGGAATCCCACTCAACATAGGAATCTTCAACTTTCAAATTAAGATGAGACGATGAACCATCCAGATTGAAAATAAGAGCTGACCAGAGACAGGATGCAGAACAGGATGATTTAATGCAAAACTTAAATGAAGCTGCAGTCTTTAAATAAATTAACCACATCTCAATTTATATATTTTGCACATACAACAGATTACAAATGTGTCCCACTGCTTGATTAGAACTGCTACAGTCCATTTTAGGCTGACATATCTTGAAAGGTAAAACTCTATATACATTTTCCCATTTTAACCTAGGGAAAAGAATCAATTCATATCACAAAAACTGTTTATGAGTCAGACTTGTCCATTTGCCATTAGAGCTCTTGGGTGTTCTGCTAGCTTTACCATTTTTGTTAGACAATGAACTTCCTAGGATTTATTGCCTACCTTAATGGCATTCAGATTTTGGGGCAGTAACTCTTCTAGAGGCCAGGACGGTTTCATACAACCTAACAGCTTAGAACAGAGTGACTAGAGTTTGTTTCTGTGAAAGTTTAGTCTTTGATTGCCAACTGGGTAAGGCTCAGCTTGAGGAATACACTGAATTCATATAATGTATAGTTTTAAGATGACAGATTGAAAAGTTACATTAACAGTTATGCCACAACTTGCTAGCCACAAGACTCTTCAGAAACTAATCCAAAGATAGGTGCAAAAGCAGAGCAATACAGCTCCCTTGCATTTTTTCTTATTGCCATTTTTGATGTCAGATATTTTAAAATTGTCAACTTTGATAGTGAAAATATAAAATTCCAGTTTTTCTAAACACACTGATTACATGGTGATTCATTTCCTTTAAAGAGCCTGGAGCAACATTTTGGCCTCTCAGCAAATGAGGTAAGGTAAGGGAGAGACTGCTAGTTTTCCAAAAGCAACCCTGCAAAATTCACATGAATTTGAAACTATTCCCATGTTCAAATTCCTATACCATGCTAGTTCTCATTATTGCAGTTTACCTTTTGTCTCTAAAGTCACTGGGTCAGAATAATCCCCTGCCACAGCCTTGTTGCAAGCTCTGACACGGAAGTTCATATATTTTGAATCAAACTTCAAACCTGAAAGAGAAAGAAGTCTTCCCTATCATTCTGATTAACAAACCAGTATGCTTAACAAATTAACAGCCCAAGGAAAGTAATTTATAGTTATGAAAGGAGAAGGTTCCCCATTCCTTGTCCCAGAGATTAGCAGCATCTCTGGATCCAAAAGTTTAATTTTGTATTGAATTTATCAACAGCATTTGATGCAAGGAAATAATCACATCTCTATCCCACCTCTCTCCCCTTAAGAGGCCTCAAGGCAGCTTACAATAAGTCCAAAAAATAAAACAACTATTAAAACTCTAAAAGACATGAAAACACACTAAAAACAGATTGCGATAAAGTATCAGTACAATTAAAAATGCAAAGCCGTAAACATCCATACAGAAAAAACCAACCTGTAGAAGCCTGCTGATTTAGTTTAAAAAGGCCAGGGGCTCAACTTACATACAGATCTCAATTTTAACACCACTCAAAATATAACATTTGTTGATTAAGTTTTCATGTACGGTGAAAACCGACAGTAGCATATTATATTGGAATATCACAAGGTATGTCTGACTATCATTATGTTTACAAACATTATGGCTATTATGTTTGCAATAAAGTATCAGTCCTTGAATAGTTTTATAATGAATGCATTAGGGCACAATCCTATCCAATTTTCCAGCACTGATGGAGCCCCAATGCATCCCTGAGGTAAGGGGACAAGTGCAGGATGCAGCCCACACCCCTTTGTCACAGCTGCATCATTGCTGAAAAATTGTATAGGGTTGGGCCCTCAGTCTCCCCAAATAATTGAAAAACTCAAATACTAAAAGCCACTGATATACAGAAAAAAAACTGAGCATCAAACTAATGTATGAAATGCTGTGGTCATGGAACAGTGATAACAGAAGGAAGATTCAATAGAATGACTAAGGAAAAATGGCCAGTCTTCTTAATGTATTGAAATACTGACAAAACTGCAGTTCCCCCTGTATCTGGCTTTTGTAACACAAGTTATTCTGTTTTACTTGGAAAGAGGCTTATTCTTTATAGAGAAGTATCCCATTAAGTCAAACAGAACATCAGAATGTGGTTTTGAAGGCACAATGTACAGAATTCATTCTAGAGTTTGTCAGCAACAAAAACATCATAAATTACCTGATAATGTATATTCATTTCCCTTGATATAGTCTACAGATTCCCAGCACCTCTCATCTTTTACTCGAGGAAGCCCATCAAAATTGGTTTTTCTGTATTCTAGCACATAGTGATCAATTTTGTTGTCTTCTTCAGTCATTTGCCATGATATCGTTACAGAGTTGTCAACTACCAGGCAGTCCTGTAGAATTATTTCTGGAGCTCTCGGAACTACCAAAAGAAAATGAGAAAGTGTTGGTAAAACAGAGTGACACAACACACTAATCTTCCACTATTGGAAGCGTATCCAATAATGCAGAAGCATACGCTAGTACTGGTTCATTTCTTTCAAACAGACCTCCAGGGGTCCCACAACTCTCAAATTCTCTGTGTACTTTGAAGAGAACTTTCAAGAAGGTGGGCAGAGGAGGGGAGCAGATTGTATCGTAATGGTTAGAGTTGGATCAGCAAGACCTGGATTCAAATTCCTACTTAGCCATCCAATTTACTGGGGGACCTAGGGACAGTCACTATCACGCAACTTCCCATAGTTTTGAGGATAAGTAGATAGGAACCAGGAGGAAACTTCTTGGAGGAAGAAAAATATACAGATATATGTCAAGCAGGGTCTCTACACCAGTAATCCGTGATTTGCTGAGATTCACTTATGTATTTACTAGAGTCAATCCCTTTTGTATTTGTATCCCTTTTGTATCCATGATTATTTTACAGTATAGTATACAGTATATAGTATTTGTCCATATACCCCAAGTGGACAGTAGGAACAATGGAACTGCTTTCTTTGAATGCTAGGTCAAGCCTAAGAACGCTCTATATAACCTGCTTGTGTCAGCATTTCTCCTGCCTTGAGCTTAGGGACAGGGACAAAAGTTTAGGGTTCTCTTAAACCTCCTTCCCTGAGAATCATTCCCCCCTTCCCCCTCTTCACACACACACCACCTGTTCGTATTTATAAAGTGTTTCTTGAATCTCTCTTTGCAATTAGTTTACATGTTCCTTTAATGGATCTTATGGTTCTGAAGATGCTCCTTTGTCACTTGAATCAATTATTCCTGACATCTTACCTAGCCCAAAAAATTCTACTCTTTGTGGCTCTCCTTCAGGGAGGGTTAAAGCCAGTAAGGACCTAGCTACCCCTGTTTTCCTAAAGCCAGCCCTTCACTCTTAATTCCCCCAATAAGTAATTTGAGCACCAGTAGTAACAATACATGGAAATGCAAGTCTTACCATCATAACCAAGTTTTGTGGATTTCTCTCCCTTTTACAGATACTAAACTTAACCCCAGGATATTTGGTATGTTGGTTCTCAAACTTACATTTTAAAAAATTAGACACAGAAAGAGAACTACTGCAGTTCAAGATCTGATGAAAGAGCAAAGAACTTTTTTGCAGAAGTGGAAAAGAGAGAGGGACAAGTCATAACAATGTAGTGTTAAGGATATAAAATAGTATTTTGGACTGAAACGTCAGCAAGTATCAGAGGCAGCTAAAGATGTCAGAAGTAGAGACCATCAGAAGACAGACTCATCTGAGTGTCATCAACATAATTTAAAGATATTTCTAGTAATCAGTCAGCAATTTGCCCAGTGTGAAAACACTATTGGAAAGTATTTTTAGGACCAAGAGATTCCAAATGATTTAAGCTACACAATGAAAATTGGACTTGATAACCTGACACTTTGAATTTGATTCTTCAACACAAGATCTCAATTATCCGTGCATGAACAAAGGCCACCAAAACGATACTTCATTTCTGACAGTTCAAAACAGAAGAATGGATACTTCAAATGCTAAATTTATTGACTAGGAATTAGGAATGGGATCCTACAATTCAATATTAGAGCCTGAGTCCCAGTGGTAAGAGCCCCTAGAGACTGTTCGTCAATGTCCCAAATCTTCTGGGTTATACAAAAGTTTATTCAATCCTCACTGTTTGATATACTGCTTCCACTAAGCCAGGGGTCCTCAAACTAAGGCCCGCGGGCCGGATCCGGCCCCCCACGGGCTTTTATCCGGCCCGCCACCTCATTTAGAGACCTGAATGGATCTCTACCACCGCCTGAGTCATTTTCTATTGGCCCCTCCCTCTCTCTGACTGCTGCGAGTGCAGAGGAGAGGAGAGGCTAGAACCAAGGCTAGAACAGAGGCAGGGACGGGGCTTTTCTCTTGGCCCCTCCCT
>JAJKFI010000089.1:2865426-2897752 GCA_029204185.1 Lerista edwardsae
AGAGGCAGGGACGGGGCTTTTCTCTTGGCCCCTCCCTCTCTCCCACCGGCTCTGGCTGCTGCGAGTGCAGAGGAGAGAGTCACGCGGAGAACTGAAGGTGGGAGACGGGTGCTGCCGCATTCCCCCCACCGTGAGGAGGCAGCAATCCCTGTGGGCTCTGGGTGGGGGTTGGTGACCAACTCATTAGCCAAAAGCAGGCCCATACTTCCCAATATAAACTAGTAAGTTTATATTGATTGACATTGTTCATTGTTCTATGTGCAGTGTGCATAGAAATTTATTCATATTTTTCTCAAACTATATTCCAGCCCCCCAATAGCCTGAGGGACAGTGAACTGGCCCTCCGTTTAAAAAGTTTGAGGACCCCTGCACTAAGCTCTATTGCTGCCACTATTATATATGTATATATTATATATATATATATTCTTCGAATTGAGAACTGCCCCCTCTTTATTAACTTTCTGGCGGGGGCTGAAGACCTTTTTATTTCAAAAAGCTTTTAATTGTTGACAGGTTGGCTGGCTGGCTGGTTATACTTTTATATTTTATGATCCACATGGTCTGTTTTAAATTCTGTTGTTTTAGTTTTGTTTTATTGTATTTTAATATTGTTTTAAATTGTTTTTAATGTTAAGTTTTTATATTTTATACTGTTGTAATGCCGCCTTGAGTGCCTTCGGGCAATAGGCGGGGCACAAATTCAATAAATAATAATAATAATAATAATAATAATATGTAAACACACCTATTAATGCAGTATTGCACTGCTACACAGGCATTACAACACAGGAAATATAGCCTAATGTACTCAACAAGAAACTCCTTTCCCAAACCTCTCAGCATTTGCTGTTTGGAACAAACAAATGCTTCCCCTGGTAGCACCTCTTGGCCTGGTTCAGATGCAATGCTACGCTATAGGGAAACACTATCAGAATCAGCCTCGATGAGCCATGGCTCATCTAATGCTATTCTTCACATCCCACCCCCTTCAGATTTAAAACTTTCACTTCTGAACAAACCGCAGCTCCCCATTATGCTTAAACCCACGGATCATGATTTGTTTTCTGTAATGACTGGTTTGTGCAGACTTCAGACATAAGAACTGTGGTTTGACCAAACATGCAAGCTTCCAACCTACTCATGTTGAAAGAAAATGCGGGGAAGACAATGTGCAAGACTGCAACTTGTTTTTATGCCAATAAAGGTTGAATTGATTGATTGATTGACTGCAACTTGTCATAATACTAAACCACAATTTATCATTACATCTAAACTGGGTCAATGCAGGAAAAAAGGTAGACTTTGCTTGCGTGTAGCTGTAGCAGCAGAAGAGATTACCCTCCATCTTCGTAGAAACATGGCAATAATATCCCAAACAGGTTTCAAATATACAATTTTTACCTGGCAAGAATTTTAGAGCCTGAAGCATTTGCCTTTCCTGAGAGAAGTCCACCATCAAATGTGTCATGTTGTCACTCACTTTGGGTTTCAAAGACAGACGAAAAGCTGGTGCCATTGTGACTCTAAAGGATAGAAATTAGCAACACACACTTCACCAATACAAGCTTTTAGAAGCAATCACAGTCTTGCTGTTAAAACAACATTTTCATATCCTCAACATTCATGAGGCCTACATGTTTTGTACAGCACCTTCATTTCCAACTGTAATGCTAGTGAATGAGTAGAAACATACATGTAATACAGTTTTAAGAGGCTATGAAAAGTGAAAGGAAGACTCAGAAGTGAGGTTGGCAGTAACCCACAAGAGAGAATACTCAGTTGTAGACCCCATCCTGTGGAACTTCGTGCCCTACACCTTGAGCCCTATGGTTTGTTTCCAGTCTTCCACTATCAACGGAAGATGTGCTTTTTTGGCAAGCTTTTGCTGCTCCATTATAAATGCTATTTGCATATGGTTTAGTCTTGATCTGAGGCATTTTAGTTTAATTGCTGCTGATTTTTTACTGTATTGGTTTCAATTTTATACATTTGAAATATTCCTGTCTCTCAGGAGAAGGGTGAAACATACATTTTCAAAATGTTAACTTTTTTGGCAACTAGCCGCCACCACCACCACCACCACCCACACGTGAGTGAGTGGTTCTCAAACGTTTTAGCATCAGGATCCACTTTTGACTATCAGGACCCATAGGAACTGATGTCATTAACCTGGAAGTAATGTCATGACCAGAAGTGACATCATCAAGGAAAAATTTTAGAACCCCAAATGACAAATTTAAATCAAATTAAGTGAATTAAAGTTTAATTAAAGTAAATTTATTTAAAACACCCTCCTACCCTTCCAAGCAGTTGATCTGATTAAAAACATTCCCCAAAGGCTGCAATCCTATGCATACTTACCCAGAAGTAAGCCTCACCAACTATAATTGTTATAAGCATATGTGTAGTAGTCTTAAGGTATACATCTGTAACATTTCCATAAATATAATCACATACCAGAGTAGCATCAAGTCTATAAGGTATACAATGAAATGAATAGGGACCCACCTGAAATTGGCTAGCAACTCAGTTTAAGAAACACTCAATATATGATGGACTGGTCATAGTACTATCCCCAAATTATGCATATGGCTTTTTAAATAAGTAATCAATTCTAAGGACAACTCATATTCCATCACTTATAATCCTATGATGTAACAGCATATACATATCTCAATCTGCAAGTAGATTTGGAAAGCTAGAATCACTGTAATTCTTATTCTAAGTGAACCTGATCCTCCACATCCCTGTAGTCGAGGTTTAGAGTTGTCTAGCTTTTACAAAGTACCTGAAACTCAAAAGGTTTCAGGTTTCACACCAAGTCAACAAAATAATCAGGAAACTCTAAGGATGTGGCAGCAAGGTATCTACATTTGCTGATGAACCAAGCAAGACATTAAATCTTTCTAAAACACTTGTCTTATAAGTCTGAGTCTTGTGGCAGTGTGAAGATTACTAAAAATACTGTGGCATTAATCCAGACCACTTCAGACATGTGAAGTAGTCTGGAAGTTGCACAGAATGAGACACTGAAATGTTTATTTTTCCTCACCACCCCACGGCTGCTTAGCTTTTGTTCTAAGTCAAGTTGCATACAGGGCAAACTAAGACTACAAATGCCCCAAATCACAATCTTAAAACACACAAAAATTATGATGCATTAGGTTTGCAAGCAGGACACCAAAGCAGCAGATAAAGATGGACAGAAGTATTGAAGGTAAAAAAGTGAAGACTGAAGGTGAATGAGATCTTGGAGCTTTCTACCACCTCACACAAACCTTCACCCAGGTTGACTGCTGCTACAAGATAGAACCACTCTTCTTCTCAGACCTCTCAACCATCAACTGTGTGTTGAGGTCAGTATTTCCAGTTATCTCCTTTCAACCTTTGCCCCACCTTAGGGCTGAACCCACATTTCAAAAGGAGGCTTGTGGAGACTAAACCACTTCCTAGTGGTACATAACACTTCAACTAGACTTGAAACTTTTAAAAAGCATGAATGCACAACTCTATTTCCACCACATGTTTCCACAACACATTATAAAGAAGAATGAAGAAGCCTAATGGGATGTTGGCATAAACCCCTTAAGACAGTAGACATAATGCTGACAAATGCCTAATCATTCAGACTTGCTTAAGGAGGACTCCTTTTCTGGACAAAGCTTAAATACACAGACAGTTGGAACATTAGTGCCACCTCCTTACCAAAACAAGTAAAGCTTGCATTGTGTAAGCAGGTAAAAACAGGCATGTCCCATATCCACTAGAGTTCTGTTCCAGACCCCACCTTGGATACCTGAAACTGTGGATAATGGCAACACCTTTTTAAAGATAGGGGAACATCTGTGGTTTTTCTGCAACAAGGTTAAAAAAGATTTGTTTAATGTTTCTTTGTCTTTTTAATAGGCACCCCTGTATCCATGAATAACTGAAACCATGGAGCACCTCTTTAACTGCTAATCAAATCCAAGCATGGTCAAGTGCAAACAACACAGACCAACATCCTGTTATATGTGCAGCATGGCATATCATGTGCAATACTGACTATTTTCAGTACTCAAGTCCTGCTTTCTAGATCATTTGGAAATGCCTTAAATTGACACATACGAAGTCTATTAAAATGGACCTCTTTTTTAGCTTCTTTTTTAGCAGAAGCCCCTTTATCACTTTGGAATCAAATTTGAATATACCTACTGTAAGGTTACTATTTCTCATACAGTAGAATATTTTTTCAAGCCATATTTCTGTTAAAAATTTGTCCACCATTTTGGCCACTGTGTGATGAATAGAACTGCAAGTTCAAACAAAGCAGTGCGTGTGTTGTCACCATGCATTTTATCATTTGGTTGCACAAATCCTAACAAAATATCAGAAGATAAATGCTTTAAAATTAGAATCCTAAACTAAAATTAAGAACAGTTAGAAGCAAAAAAAGTTTGTACTGTACCTATCCTTGATCTGTCTGGCAGCCTTGAGGTGCATCAGGGAGAAGAGAGAGAATGTAGTTAATGGTTTCATGCAAGTTTCATCTGCAGTAACATGCAAGGAGTTAGTTTATGAATTTCACAGATGCTTAACTCAGTTTCCAAACCAAACCCAGATATTGTATTGCTGACAATTTTGCTGTTAAAGCTGTGTTAATTCAAAATGGCTAGAAATTTATTACTAAGCAAGCACAGCAATTTCAACATGCAATATTAAACCACTTCTGTATCATGTGTCATCTCTGAACCAACATTCATACTTATTCTGTTAGAGATCAGCTGAATTCAATACCCATTTGAAGTTAGATAGCGAGAAGACAGATTTGTTTTGCAGTTGCAAAATTCTCTCAATGTCCATATTTATGTGACACGGAATTTTTGTGCAAAATTCAAAGTTCAGTTTGTGGGTGCAGGAAAGTTTAACCTCACTTAGCTTTGGATGTTGTTATAACAACTTAGCATGTTATAAGGGACCAAGAGGCAAGTGTGCCCAGAAAGTTTTTATACCCTAGCAAGCATGCTCAGATTCCGATACAAAACCTGATCAGACACCGCTTTGTTCAAACTACAGGCAACGAAGTATTGAAAACAATGATAAAAGTGACACAATACAAAAGGTTAATAAAATTCCTCAAACCACACATGCAGCTAAAAATGTTTGCAACATTGAAGTCAAATGCAATGTTAGAGTTTGTTAATTTGATTTTGTCTGACCTGTTCTCTTCCAAAAAAAACCCACACTTCTACAAACATTAGGTTTTAATTTCTGATATGCTGAGCCCAGCAATCAATTTGAATGATTTTACACAATCACAGCCAATGTAGTATTGTAGCTTATTCCTGTAACCACTGTTCACAACAGCAATAGGCATCTGCTGAAGTTGCAGAAGTTAGAGCCCTCCTAAATGGATCTTTGTATATTACAAAGCTTTTGTACTCATGTAAGAATTCAAGTGTGCAATTGAACTGGGTAGACACTGCCTGAATAAGTGTGTATAGACACTGCCTGCATAAAGATTCAAAGCATTGATTTCTATAGCTTCAATCTTTGTAGCATTCCTACTTCTGCTGTTTGTTTCATCCTTGTATGTGCCCTCTAAAGTGGGGTGGCCAATACTGACTTGCCCCAGGATAGCTTCAGATGAGAAATTACTAAATCCATACTCTTCCGTACCTGCTATCCCCTGCATCATATGCCCAGTATGTGAGCTTGCAAGTCACTGACCTCTTTGTCTTGCTGCCAAAAAGGCATAGATTTCTTAAAGCACAGGTTACTAGCCAGCTGCAAATATTCTCATATCAGTAAAGTTTTTATCCAGCAAATAAGATCACATAAGTTGGTTCTTGCATAAACATTTAATGGGAAATGGGTTAAAGAAAATATTGTTCATACTTAATCTATCCATAAGGGAACATAACCTCATATGGACAGATTAACTTTATGGATAATCTATCCATAAGGGAACATAAAGTAAACAATGTTTATTCCATTACCTCAGTTGTAGTACTATATATCTTTTGTGGCAAAATTAACATTGGTAATGAATTCTGATAGTTAAATATAAAGCATATTGGCAATTAAAGCATAATATGGATAAAGACAACTAATTTTAGTGGCAAATATTCCCTCTGAATAAAAAAGAAGCAGGCCTAAGGATCCTGCTCTGACTCACTCCCTTCCCAACTGATTTGAACACATTAGAATGTTAGATTATTCTTCCAAAAACATATCATATTCCCCACCTAGATTTCACACATCATGAAAGCCAAATAAACCTAACTGGGAGCAAAGTGAAATTTTAGCTATGCGCGGAGAATGTGTCAGTATACAAAATGCTAAAACAGCAACTTTTGTGCTCACGCACAGTATTTAACATGTGTAAATCCAGATCTAGGACCATTTGACAAGCATACAAGAAACGAATCAAAGGGAGAAAAAAATTGGAAAACAAATTGAAGAATTAAATTTTTTTTGTTGAACTCAATAGTTTCCATCTTCATAGGGAGATGAATTCCAGGGAAACATGGTGCAGCAGATGGCACACACTATAACCAGCGGGGGCAGGGGGGCGGGGCACAACACTGGTTAAAAGGAGTAAAACATTAAGATGAAGGAATATAAGGACTCAGGTGGACTTGTTAAATGTATCACCTTTTAGTTTAAAGCACCTATAACACCGACAAGAACAAATTCAGAAATATTAAATCAGTAAGTAGACATATCCTTTGCATATCTTTATAAAAGCATTAGAGTGCATTCTGGCTGGAATTTGCAGCTTCTTTTCCAAGAAATACAAGTTTAGAATACAAGTAACACAAGCTTGCTTTTGGTTATTGGTGATTAGTTATTTGATTTTATCTGTAAACCACTGAAAATAACTTAGTTAACACATTTCACTGTAATACAGGCATGTTGTATTTTTTTTTTTTTTACTGTGAAGTACTTATGTGTGAATAAAACTTTGGTCCTACCCCCAAGGTATTTCATTATGCATATGAAAACATTCCAAAATTCAAAATCCAACACACTTCTAGTCCCAGGTATTTTGGATATGGAATACTCAATCTGTAGTATTTGTTATATAATAAAGCACTGGCATAAACCAAAATAAAATCCATGTTAACAGAACTGAGGCTGTATATTTTATTCCCAAGGTTAATTGAATTTTTAGAAGTGGATTACTGTTACCACTTATTGCTGCATGGGGAAATCTGCTAGCTAGGAATAGCTTCATCATTCTATATGTGGTATACTACGAATGACTTCTGTATTCTGAGCACAAGAAACAATTCTCAATCTAATGTGGATGGTGCCTACATAGACAATGGTAATTCTTCACAACTACTACTAAAAAGTATAAAACCTGCAATTTTATTCAACCCTAGCCCACTCCTGCACACTATACACTATTATAGCACAGACCAATTCAGCTTCTCAAAACATGCAGTTCTTATTTAAGGATGTATGAAAGCATTTGACTTAACTACAAAGCCAATCATTTGAAAGGCTCTCTCCTGGGGCAGTCTGGTGCACACTTGAAAATCTGAACATTGATGGCTCCAGAAAATTCACTCAATTCCACTAGTCCTTATACTACTATGTCTTGTTAAACATTTCACAAGTAGATCAGGCAGATGTCATGCCAAGTACAATTCCCATGTTTCTCTGGTATTAGTGATATTTCATACCTTTGAAAATTCCTCAGGGTCCTTTATATCCAGTGACCGTGCAGCAAATTCAAGCAGTTCTTCTGAGTTCTCTAGGGCATTATTACATTGGCTAAGCTGATTCTAAGGGAAGAAGAGAAAGCCATTCAAGTGTGCCACCCTACATATGCCATCAGCATCACAAGCTATTAGGGGCTCATGCAGGTCCAGCTGCACCTTTGTGTGTTCCTTGACCACTTTCAACATTTCAGGGCTTCTAGAAGCCATTGAATATGCTCACTGAGGTGAGTTTTCACAAGCCAACATATTGCTGACAATATGACAGTATTCCATAAGCAGAATTTTTTGTATCTATGAACATTCAATAATGAGCCACACTTGCAATCTGAAATGGTACAAACCCTACACACGTTTACAGATTACTAATATTATACACAAAAATGTGCAAGGTAGTCAGAATACACTCTTGAAAGATCCTTTGTACATACTATGTACTTTGGCATGCTAGGCTCATGTAAACGTAACTTAGGTAATCTACAAAATATTGACAATGACAATGTAGTTATACGCTGCCACAGCCAGTAAGACAAACATAATTAGGCCTCAAAAAGTGAAAGCAACTTCTTGGAAATGTACAGCATAAGCTAGAAAAGAAATTTCTAGTTCATGTTATGCTTTAAAGTGTCATTTCTTAAGTTTGCTCAGACTTGCAAAGTCAGTGTTTCTACTGCTTTAAGGGCTGGGGTGGATATACTGCTGAGGCAGTTTGCTAAAATTCTAGAAGATGTTCTCTGCTCTTAAGTGACAGTTAATAGTCATATCATATTAAGGTTCAAGATCACATTCCTCAACAGTACAATACTGACAAATGAGGACTCTAGTAACTAAAGCTTTGTCTCATCATCATCATCATCATCAAACCTTTATTGGCATAAAATGCAAACATAAAACAATAATATATCAAGGAATCAAAAAAAAAAAAGCTTTGTCTACTCATGAAGCAAAGTCCACTTTCTCCTCTCATTCTGTATTATATAATCCACTATCAAAGGTCTCTGTATAATACTAAATGTTAAGTATGTTTCAGAAAACCTGGTGCCTCTTCTGAAAGTCTTATTATTCTATCAATATCTGAGAAGTGATCAGACATGCTGATGATTTAAGAGATGCAGGAACATTTTATAGCATCAGGCAAAAAGGTAGTAGCTAAAACTGGTCAAATTGACTTGCCAAACTAATCACAGAATTTGGATTTTGGCACAAATATGTTTTTCACATATTTAGTACAATTTCTATTGCTTCAGAGGTTCAGCTTTCAAATGAATAGATGAAGGAAAAGTACACAATGGTTTACTTATGATCACCAACATAGCCAAGAGTGCACAAGGACAGTGGCGACAAGGTAAGGCCCTGAAAGCTGTGCTCTGCCTCTTAACTGCTATAAGCACCTTCTATTACTTGAATTTGAGTCTCCTGAAACTGCTAGGACTAAACACTAATGTAAAGGTTATTATCTTCATGTCAGATTCTGTGTCACACACATGCACAGGGCACTCATGAACACAAGGAATAAAACATAGCCTTAGTCAAGTCACATGTATCAGCCCAACCCTTCCATTTGCTGAGCATACTGAACTTCCCACAAGCACACAAGGTTCATGATTTCTTCCTCTTCCTATTCAAAAGAAAAATTGTTTCAGTGAGGGAAGAGAACACTGTCACAGTTAGGCTGTACCAGAAGTTATCAGACTTGAGCCCAATCAAAAATCTTTTGTAAGAGTCTTGTTCAGTCCCCAGAATCAGCCTCTAGACACAAATCTAGTATTATGAAAGTTTTATTTTGATTTTAAAGGGAATATAAATAATTCCATTAGCCCCTATATTAATTTGCTAATTTTATCCCCATCCAACCATATTACACAGAGTGATCAGCCCTACTATAGCCCCTTCTTTCAGGAAGGAGCTTAATATGTATATGTTGACTCATTCTTTTGGTCAACTGTCTCCAATGAACTTCTCTCTTAGGTTCATGTTTACTTACTCTTTGCATCACCCCATCCTTCACTTGGATGTCATTACTCTGCCACAGTGGTATTCTCTTCCTCCTTTCTTGGGGGCTAGTTTGATGATCCTCCAACTTAACTCACCATCTCTTATTTTATCCTCTTGTCTTCGGTTTGTCTTGATGTCATGTTAAAATACAACTGATGTCTAGAGAATGCATAAAGGTTTCTCCGAAAGGCCACACAAAGATAGTTTGCCTTTCAGGTGACTTACTCCTTGCTTGACATTCTCAAATTTCAGTCATGCCAGAATCTCCCAGTCAGCTTTAGCCATGTTTGGTTCTTCCCCCACCCCAACTACTACTTATTTATCTATCTTATCTATTCAAAATCAGAAACCAAGAATAATGTGTAATAATGCCTCCTCGGTTAGCCCTTGCATTACAACCACCTTGTTTTCATTAAGAAACTGAAGTGCAACATTTCACACATCTGGGATGATCCCAACAGAGACCACAAAACTATGATTACACAAACTAGCCTTCAGAATGGTTTCCTTTCTTTCTAGAACACATCTCTTGGTACAAAAATTTCTTAAAGCCAGAGCCACCTTACAAACAAAGCAAGTTTATGCCATCATAATTAGTTCAAAAGAAAATAAACCGCCTGTCTTTGACCAGTTACTAGCATGCATCTTCAGTTCAAAGCAAAGAACTCTGAAAGAATTGAAGCCAATTAAAGTGTGGCGTATCAACATTGAGACAGTACATCAACAAACTCAGGGTCTAGCTTTCTAGGTATAGTATTAAGACTAAATACAGTATTAAATATATACACTTGCACAAGCTATCTGAACTTACTGGTTTCCAATGCAACTAATGCAATGATGCAGAGATTTAAAATACATTTAATACAGAATAAGGCTTCCCATTACTTTGCATAATTTAATACTGGCAAGCTACTTTTGCCAATTTAACAACAGTAAAATGGATCCCTATCCCCTAGAGACAATGCAATACTGGCCAACATAAATCTACATCAACTTCTCTGATTTATGTAAATATTTGTCCCACTTTTTCATTTTCAAGAAGACACCCAAGGCCATCTTGACATAGTCGAACAACCTTTTAACATAAGGAACAATTTAAAAAAGAAAAATCAGAATCAGCCTCCAAAGCAGGTTAAATGTCAGTCAGAATAAAAATTAAAGAAGCCAGCCAGATCTCCAGAGCAGAGTTTTATAATATGGGAGCTATCATGGATCCTTTTAAGCATGTACACCAAATACAATGCAAATAGAGGTACATCTATGTAAAAGGCCCTCCAAGATCTGAAACAGCCAGGATTATATTGGAAAAGAGCATACTTTAGATGGTTTGAACATATATAGCATTGGCTCAAAAGATATATCTAAGCAAGCCTAGTGGAATCTTTGACTGTCCTGAGTGACAAGATACCCACGCCAAGTCATAATCTGCTCTTCAAATCTTCTTTGAAGTATAAAGCAGTTTGTAATACAACCTAGAACTTGTCACTCAAAGTAAGCCCAAGCATATCTTCTAAACGAGCTTCATAAAACATTTCAGGGGCTGATCCTAATCTTTTACACATATTGCTCTGCAACTGGCCACAGATTATAGCAGTGCAGAAGAAAAGCATTTGACAACTCATCTCTCCCACATCTCTCCAAATCAAAGAAAATGATTTCAACATTGTAGCCCAATGCCAAAAGAAACCATTTTTAATTCCTGCTACCCACATGAAGCCAACATGCATAAGAAATTTGAATGTTAAAGAAAGTTTGTTCCCTGAATTCCAGCACTAGAACTACTGTAAAAACATGTCTAAGAGTCTAATAAGAAGAGACATGAGTGAAAGCACATCAAATACTTGTCATTAACCTGGAGCACTAGAGAAATTAACATAACTGAAGTGTCTCTACACTCATTTGAATGTCAACATTTAAAATATTCTACATATGCATTTGCAATACAATATACAAAATACGGCAACTAATGAAGTTCTCAAAAGATATTCAAAGTTTTTTAGGACAGTGTGGCCACCTTTTACTTCCAAACTCAGGTATACATAAGGAGTATTTGTATATAAGGTGTATACAAATACTGTACCCAAACAAAAGGGATTAAGTTTTGTTTTCATGAGACTTGGGAATAAAGGCAAATCAAACAATGCATAAAATGACAACATTCTGCATACAGCCACAAAATACACTATTTCAGAAAACCATGTTTTATTTCTTACAACACCAACAGTTTAGTTTTTTTTTTTTCCTTTGTGGTTGATTGCTATACATACAAAAGCAGATTTTTCGTTCCCAGGCAAAGTTGCTGAACATGCAGTAGAATATCAGTCAAGATTTCCTTGAGCTACATTCATTTTACTACCAAATCACATACCTGAAGTTCTTGAGTTTTGTGAGCTTGTTCCTGCTTGATACTGCTTGTCATGCTCTCCTTCATCTCATATAGTATTGAATATAAGCCATCAAACTCATCATCCAACTCAGCCAGTACACTGGAAGAATTAGCCTATAAACAACATTTTAGCTGTTTATGAATCATTCTGTAAATTGTGGTATATTGGTATGTTCAGTAAAAACTATACATAGCAATAAATATTACATAGCTACAATAAAAGCTGCAGCACAACGGATCTCCTAACATTACTGCAAAGTGAAAGATTTTCCAAGTCAATATCAATAAATACAGATAGATACTAAGTCAGGCTTTCACAATGTTGCCTGCAACACTCACTGTGCCTAATAAACCAGCACAACTTGGCAAGCATGAGGAGGAGCCCTAGGCTTCTTCCCAGCTTTCAAGCAAGACAAATAGGTGAGCAATCATCTTAGTAGTGGTTGCACTGTAGATGAAGCACCTTCCCAGGACCAGATTGGCAACCAGGGCTGTGGAGTCAGCAATGACTCCAACTAGATCCAAAAATTGCTTCTAATTCCACAGCTGTGCACAGTTGGCGTCTGAAGCAATCTTGGGCAAAGTTGGAGCCTGTAGCAACTCACAGCTGGAAACTCCCCCCGCCAGCAGGTCATGTTGACCATCTTAACATAAAATAAGACAAACCGCTCCTATATAAGCAATCAGGCAAACATGAATAAATATGGTTGCCACAAACTGACATTTAGTCTCTCTTGCTTTAACTACAGTAGAATCAGTTCAGACAAGCCCCTTCAACTTTAGATTATACATGTGCTACAACATACCTGTACACCTTTTAATGACTGATTTAGAGTTTCAATGAAGTTTTGTATTTCATCATTTTTGTGTGCCAGTGTGGAGATAATCCTCTGCAAAGCTTCCTAGAATCATAATAAATTTATGAATACACATTCATTTAAATGAACAACCTTACTAGAATGCTAGTTACAGAACAATTCTTTTGGAACAAGCAACATGTATGATCAAGTGCCGAAATCATGGAGGTCCATGCTGGGAGACAAACTGGTAAGTTGTTGAAGCTATCATTAGCAAGACTACAATATAATTACTGAACAAGGAACTATCACCCAAGGATAAATATTAAGTTTTAATTTAAACAAACTTACTTCCTAAGCAATAAGTACAAGGTCAACACAAAACAAAGTTTATAGTGCATCCTGAAAACAAAACGGTCACTCCTAAATCTAGAATACATTAAGATATGACCCAAAAAGAAAACACAGTATTTTTTCCTGCCTTCTGACCAAATGGGTCTAACGAAGTAGTTTATAATACTGATACAGCATTATAATTTAGTTTCTAAATAATAGCACTTAAGTTTTGCTATTAACCATCACATAAATATGCCATTTCCTTACTTGCAACATGGACAGCAGTACACACCTCCAGTTCAATCTCATTCATATTAACAGAAAACATTTCTATTACACACAGATATTGAAGTTGTAAGACACATTTGAAGTTTTCAAGTTCCACTGACGATAGAAAGACTGCATTAAACAGTCTTGCAAGTCTGTATATTTAATATCAAGCTGCCTCTTATTCTTTACCTTGCTGGAATGCTCAGCTTTACTCAGAAGTGCTTTAACATAATTCAGTTACTAACCACAAAAGTGATATGAGCTTCTAGAAACACTGGGAACACTACAATGTTAATTCATGCAAATATAGACCCCTCTCAGATACCTAACTGTGCCCATCACTAAAGATACAATTCATAACATACCTATATAACTAGTTCTATGTTGTCAAACACACGACACTACAAGAGTCAGACACCTTTTGTCTCAACACCACACTTGCAGATATTTCTGATAAGCACTATTTATTTAGCATTATTTAGAAAGTTGTTCTGTTCTCAAACATTTTTCACCAGGAGCCACTTTTTAGAATTGCACTCATATCGGGATCCACCAGAAGTGATGTCAAGCAGAAAGTGCCACCATCCTTGTGATGTAATCAAATGACACCCCTGGAATGCAAACTAGTATTCTTAGACTGCAGCAGTTTGCACAACCATGAAACATCCCTGACAGAAGGCAAAGTTAGGACAAAATATTATGTAAAAATACTTAACTAGAAACCAAGGTTTGTTTTTTTTAAACCTCTTGAAAATTCAAACTGTTAACACTCACAAAAGCAATATAGCAACTCTGCAGCTTCCAAGATGACTCTTTCCGCAACCCACCCAACAGCAGCTCGCGACCCATAGTTTCAGAAACACTTAAATCCTTAAATAGGTTTGAATCCTAAAAATATAACTGTTGGTTTGTATAAGAAAACTCTCCTCTTTTAGGCTACAAACTTATACATACTAACCTGGAAGTTAGTCACATTAAACTCACTGGACTTTGTATGCCAATTAAAGGTTAATAAAATAAAATAAAAAAACTCACTGGACTTATTGCTGAATAAAAAGGACTAGGACTGCACTGTTACTTGATTTATTAAACCTCATTTCATCCTACCAAATGGATAACTTTATATCCATGGACATAACAGCAATACTAAATTGAGGGCAAAGGTTTCTGTTCAAAAGGTACCAAGACAGTTCATTACACAGCCACTCCTAAAATACAAACATACCATCATGTGTTATTTCCACTTACCGTCTCACTATAAGCACAATTTTAAAATGAAGCAGAGGATCTGTAACAGTGTTTCTTAAAGTGTGGATCAGGAGGACCCACTTGGTCACAATCTGATATCAGGTGGGTTGAAGAAAGCTGAGAGCAGCCATCTTGGAAGCTGCAGACTTTACTCTTGCTATATTGCTTTTGTGAGTGTCAACAGTTTGAATTTTCAAGTGCGGGTTTTTAAAACTTGGTTTCTAGTTAAGTACTTTTACATTATTTTTTTGTCCTAATCTTGCTTTCTGCCATGGATGTTTCATGGTTGTACATTTGCTGCAGTCCAAGAATGCCAATTTTCATGCCAGGAGTGTCATTTCACTGTCACAATCATGGTATTTCATGCATGATGATGTCACTTCGAACCAAGACATTGCTTCCAGATTAATGACATCACTTCTGGTGAGTCCTGACATGACTGCCATTCTAAAAAGTGGGTCCCAGTCAAAAAAGTTTGAGAACCACTGAGTTATATTTTCTACTACAAAAAATATAGAAATTTAATGCTAATTCAGGAAGGAGAAGATGGAACCACAAAATCAGAAAATCTGGAAAGAAGGGAAGGAAGTGCCCCAACTTTTTCTGACAGTTCTGAGAGAATGCAAAATTTTAAAACGAAAGTGATCTGTTACCACTATGTACAGTTTTTGTGAATACATTTTTCAATTTCCATTTTGAATAACTTGCTGTTTATGAAAACAAAGCTATCAATTTTATACAGCAATTTTAGAACAGCTTCTATTAGTCAAAATGAAAATTTGAAAAACACGCCTGATCCCAAAATTCTTAAGCTTCTGGAAGCAGCTGGAACTGTTAGTTTTGAGGAACTAACAGCTTAGGTTCTTATTCTGAAGTCTCATATCAAATATGAAGACTGAAACTTAAGGTAACCAATCTTCAGGATTTTTTTTGGCTTCTTTCCTAAATATGTAGCTAATCCCCCAATTCTTCATTCAAACAAATAGTTTTGCCACAAGTATCCAAAAAAACAGTTAAATCATGCTTCTATTCATGCAATTCCAAATCAACATCTTTGTCCAGTGCTTTGTTAGCAATATTTTTCTTCCATATATAGATGCTCCAGTTTGATTTGCTATATAGTGAATTACTGATAAGTTCAATAGATCTATGGAGATGAATATTATCTTCTACTAGATAGCATACTGTCCTATAGATAGATACACACACACACACGTATATATATATCCAGCCAGCCAAACCTCCAAATATTTATCCAAATATATTCACATATCAGCTTTAATAAAACAAGAGTAGAATACAGGTCTCTTTCATTGTGCAACCCAATATAAAAAAAAATCTACAGTTAGCTTTTAGGCTTAGCTAGATGCAACATGAGAGCTTCACAATTAGATCTTTCAACTCTCTGCCTAAAAACACAAATGCGCTTCCTCTAATGGTGAATCAGGCTTGAGGCACCAAAAGAGGGGAAGATAGCCTCCCTACCATTACATGTACTTCCCCCATAGAAGTCTGCCTTTAGCTACCAGAGGAAGGCATGGGAAAGTGGTATACTAAGGTACATGCCTCTCCCCACCTCACTGTAGCTACAGTGGGGGGAGAACAATTTCCACTGGAAATGGATTACCCACCCCCATCCTGTGGTAGGCTATGTAACCCTCACCATTAAAGGAAGGCAACAAGAGAAGGGAATTATCATACAGGTACAGTATTCATTCATTTTTAAAATTTCAGTTTGAAGAGTTATAAACTATTAATGAATTAGTAACCGATACCTGTGGATAAAAAGAAACTATCAGGTTTCTGCTTCTTATAGAACTTAAGACACTAATCATCAGTTCCATGATCTCTGCACAAACTCTACACTTTCCCCCTTCCACTGCTATAAAGCATGTTTTATTTATACAGCCAGTTACTGGATCAGCTGTGATCCATTAGTGTTACAGCACTGGCTAACAAGGAAAATCAGCCTATATATACACAATCAAGTCTCTCTCCTAAAGTACAGCTATTTATTCCTATAAGAGAATTTAAAACTGGTGCCAGCAGTTATTATAACCCATGCTTTTCCAACTGTGCAGTCAAGACAGAATAAACTTTTCATTTACTGGAAGCATGGATCAATAAACCCCCCTAGACCATTATCACTGCTATTTAGTTAAATGAAGCCTTGGAAAGTATTTTGATTTTTTTTAAAAAGAAATAAGGGGAGGAGACCAAATCTGTATGCATTTTTTAAGCCTGAATCTTCATAGGTTTACCCAGAAATCCCACAGTGGCCAGTGGGATTTGATCCCCCAAAAGTGTACATACTATTGCACTTAACAGCACAATCCCATGCCTTTTCAATAGGAAGCAAGTTCCTACTACATTTCATGGGACTTACTCCTACTGTGAGCAGGATTGCAGCCTAAGACTACAATCCTATGCAGTTTTTGAAGTATCTCATTTAACAGTGGAACTTCTCAGTAAACCCCTGCTAACTGGGCAGAGACCCCTTTTAAAGTGGTGTCCTTTTATAGTTAGCAGGTGGAGAGCAACTACCCCTTTTCACTCCAACATGGTATCTTTTCTCATGGCTGTTAGTGGTGTCTCTTCTGCTTCTTTTTTAGATGGTCCTATATCCCTAAAGGGATCACAGCCACAATGTATCTATGTTTAGCTATGTAGACAGCTTTGCAAACTACTTTTTGTTGAAAAGCAATATACAAGTAGATTATCCCTTATCTGGACATCCAAAATCCAGACATTTCTATCCAATACTTAAAAGAAATGTTTTGTAGTGAACACACTACAAGGTCATATGTTCATTCCCATGTATAGTGCATTCTCTGCTCTGTGGTGTGTACCTGTACAGACAGGCTCTAAGAGTGGCAGGGCCCAATACAGGGGCCCACCCACTTTCCAGGGCCCCCCTCTCACCAAGAAAAGCGCTTGCGGTGCTGTGCACAGCACCTGGAAAGTTGGAGGTGATATGACCACATCACCACCAACTGCTTCCTGGAGGCCCACTTTGGGCAGTTTAGAGGCAGGGCATGGCTCAAGGTAAAGATGCTCTACTCGCTTACAGTCCATAGAGATCCCAACTGCAGCAACAGGCAATATGCTCTCTGCCCTGGTGTGGGGGCCCCCAATGTGCAGGCCCCAATGGGACGGCATTGGTCATGTTGGCGTAAGGCTGGCCCTGTGTACAGACATTGTTGAAAAATGTTTAAAAGCCAGCAGACATAGGTAAGGCTAACAGTCGAAAAGGGCAAAGCATTTCCCACTGTATTTATGCAATTATTTTGAAAACCAGTCCAAAATTCAGACACCTTCCCTTCCCAAGCAGTCCAGATAAGGGATATTCAGTCTGTATAAATATTCTTAGGAAATATGCATAGCAGATCAGACTGAAAGACAAACGCATTCTTTTTTAATGCAGATATCTGTGTTGGTAGTGGTGGGGAACAAGCACAGTAGCACAATACTCTTAAATCAACTTAAGCGCCAAAAGTGATGAGCAAGCCTCTACATTCAGTTACAGGGTGAGAGTAAACAAGAGAAGGGAAACAGAGCAAACAAGAGAAGGGAAAGAAGAATAGAAGAGGAAAGGGGAAAAAAAAGATGCTCCTGGGCAGTAGCTTTTAAGCACAATAATCTAAACATTCAAAGTTGCCCCTATCTCTCAGTTTGGGGGCGAAGGTGGGGCATGAGCGACAGAACGGGTGCAGCTCGAGGTTTCGAGGTGCAGTTTCGAGGTGCAGCTCGAAGAACCCACGGGAAAGAAGCGACCACCCAGGGAGTCGCTAGACCTGCAGCGAGAGGAGCAAGTCGGCACCACGCCCCGCCTCCCACGCACAATACACCTGCCTCCCAGGGAGAAGGCCACGATCCATGTAATGGATTAGTCGCCCGCTTGCAATTACGAGACTGCAGCGGAGAGGAAAAAAACCAATTCCCACGCACGGCTACTCTGCAGGAATTTAGGCCACATCAGTCCCCGCACAGAGGGCCACGCGCCAACACATTCGCGCGAAGCCTCCGTCGCCTCACTAGGAGACGCGCATACCGGCTATTCTTAGGTAGCAGTAGAGGCGTTCTCCCCCCCCCCCGAGAGGGAGGAAAGGGCCGCCACAGCGTTCCTTCTCCTCTTTATCCCTTCAGAGGAAAAGCGACAACACAGACCCAGCCCTCCTGCCCGCACTTACTTTCTGCGCCTCCATGGCGAAGCCGACCCAAAGCAGGCAAGAAAGGGAAGAAGGCAAGCGCGCGCTCTCCTGAGAACTCGGCAAAAGCGACCTAACCCCTGCGAACGCTCCGCGGCTCGCCTAACGGTCAATGCTCAGGAGTCCCTGCACCAGCCGCTGAGAGGCGGACAACCCGAGCGCCCGCGAACGTGCGTCAAGCAGGCCCCGCCCACAGCTCACCACCGCCTAGCTAGCCTCGCCGTGATTTGAGCAAGCGCAGTTGCCTGAGCGAGCTGGGTGGTGTCTGCCAGGGCCGTTCCAGAGAGCATGCGTGTGACCGTTACCTTGGATACCGCTCAGCTGGTAGCTTGGGCTCCTTGACAAAGCCAACCCCCCCTCCCGCCACACACACACACACACATACACACTACGTGCACACTACGTGCACAGAGCCAATTGGAAAAGAGACAAAGAGAAATCCAGTGTTCCTACTCAGCCTGCCTGTTGACGACTAGGGGACGGGGTCGTTCCCTGCGTGACGGTGCGGAACATTCTTCTAAGGAATGCTGGGCGAGGAATGGATGCGCGAGAGACCTCATCGCCTCTCCTGACTTGCGGGGCCGTGATGGAAGGTCCCGTGCAGCGAAGTTTGGTGGCTGCAAGCCCCGTGCTACGAGCCCGAGCCTATGCATGCTCTGAGTAGACGAGCTCTGTTGGTTGACATTGGCCTTGGGACCTTTAAAGTTGCAATTGTATTACATTTGCTCTTGGGAGCAAATGGTGAACTCAGGGTGGTGCTGACTCTGGAAATTAAAAACCATACATAGTTTGGGGCTGCAAATGTGTGGAAGCAGGACGTCCTGCCTTCTGAAGCAGCATGCCAAATGCTGCCCCAATTATCCAATGGTGTGCCAGCCTCTGCTCCTCTCCAGTGTTCTAGTTCAGCACGCTCCTCCCCTCACATTTCCATTCCACCCACTCCTTTTTCCAGTCCATGAGGAGAGAGGAGGACGAAGAGCACTGGAGCAAAGTAGGCAGACAGTGATGGGTGGCCCCTACCAAGCTGCTGCCTGAGGGAACTGCTTCAGTTGGCTTCCTGGATGGGCCGCTTGCAGTCTGATCTGCTTCAGCCCACTTCATGGATGGGCCGGCAGCATGTGGAGGATGAGTTGCAGCCATCGTTCAAGACATACAAGTGTGCCCTGGTATCCACTGATTTGGTATCCACGGTTTCAGTTATCCACAGATATCATGGATCACACCTATCATACCTATTTTGTCTGGCCTTTGGATGATGATTGGCTGTCTGTCCCTCTGGAATACTGTCATAGTTTGTTTATACCCCTGGTCAATTCCTCCAAAGGGCCTGATGTGGAGAATTGGGTCTAGCTTCATTCTTGAACATTCTCTGTGTTCCCGTTAAGTGTTTAATGTTGTTTTTAATGTGTTTTACTTATTGTGGTTACATTGCATTTTGTTCTCTGTAAGCCGCCATGGGCATTTGCTTCAGCATGGGAGAGGCGGGGTATAAATTCTTTAAATAAATAAATAAAATAAATACTGGGACGACAATTAAAAAGATTTAAAAAAGGAAATGGTCTAGTGGTGACCGACTGTAGGGGGCGGTGATCATCTCCGTTTCTAAGCCTGTAGAGCCGGCGTTTGTCCTGAGGACAAGCTTCTGTGGTCATGTTGCCGGCATGACTCTACACTGTAGCGCACGGAACGCCGTTACCTTCCCACTGAAGTGGTCCCTATTTATCTACTTGCATTTTTAGGTGCTTTCGAACTGCTAGGTTGGCAGGAGCTGGGACAAGCAACAGGAGCTCACTCTGTCGCACAGTCTTGAACTCCCAACCTTCCGACCAGAAAGCCCAGCAGCAGCGGATTAACCCGCTGCGCCACCACATCCCACATCTATTAAAAAGATAGGGGAACATTAAACAAATCTCTCTTTTTTAAACCTATAAAAGATGCTGGAGCATGCCTGTACAAGACATTCTTATACAAGACAAGGCTACAATCTTATACATTCTCAGGAGAGAGGAAGCCCCATTGAACATAACTTCCAACATTTAACATACAAAAAGTGGAACATGGTGAACATAAGAACAAGAAGAGCCCAGCTGGATCAGGCAAAGGTCCATCTATTTCAGCTTCCTGTATCTCACAGTGGCCCACCAGATGCCTCAGGGAGCACACAACAAGATTCTTGCATCGTGCTGCCTCTCCCGTGCACCTATATCTAAAACCAGGAGGTTGCACATACCCATCACTGCCTGTAGCGTTCGATGGACTTTTTCTCCACGAATCTGTCCAATCCTCCTTTAAAGACCTTTTCTAGTTCCACTATGTCTTTTTTGAGATGTGGCAACCAGAACTGTATGCAGTACAGACAGTATATAGTATAGTATAACAGTATAGAATAACACCCTTATTCACATACACTAAAGGAAATCACTGACTATCCTTTTCCCTACCACATCCCATCAAGAATTGCTGAAGTTTTGCTTCCTTTATTGAATACTGCATTCATTTACTTTCTGCAATAGCCTGTCTCGCACTACTATAGAGAAGGTGTTGTTTTCTGGTTGAAGCAAGACTGGAAGAATCCATGAGAGGAGGTGAGGAGGGGGCAGTAAACCTGATGGCTCTCTGCTAAGACCACTACGGAGAATAGGATCTCAGCAGTTGCTACCTTCTCTAGCTTCACCACCATGATTCTCAGCAGTGGCAGAGAAGGAAAACCACCCTGAGTCTATGTGTAATCTTGAGTTTGTCTTGGATTCTGGCTTATTTGTCCATATGCTTGTTTTGTGCACTTGTGACGCATTTATGTACATAAGATTATATTTAAGGATTACATTTTGTGTAATTGAGCTGACGCATCTTGTACTGGTCTAAGACCGTAATAAACTAAACTAACACCCTGAGTCGTCTTGCTTACTTTCTTGCTTCTTGCTTATTTTCCAAGGAAAATGAGCAAAAAGAGAATGGGCAGCAGCCGTGTGGAGCCAGTCTGGTGACAGGCTGGGGGAGGTGGCGGGCAGACAAAAGGTGCAATGCATTCCCCACCAGTTTGTTGTCTCCCCCAGTCTGACATGCAAAATGAGCACTTCAGTCAGCCTTATATTATGGCTGGCCTTATGTAAGAAACAGTATCATGGGGGGGGGGGGTTTTTGGTAAGTTTTGCAAGGATCTTAACTTGCCGTTTAAACTGCTCCTCTCCCTCGTAGCCAGTCCTTGAAGGAAAAGCGATGCCTCCACGTTGCCTACCGGTTATTTACAACTGTGGTTTACACAGCTCCTTGCAAAAGTAGCACTCTGTCCTCCCGGGACACTACTGGGAACAGTGATTTACCAGGGCCAGATTCCAGAGAATGGGAACTGGCCCTGGTAAATAGGGACAGTTGAAGCATGTGAATTGTGGTTTGGAGTCAAAGTAGCTGCTACTTTAAACATGCACTATGTCGCTATGTGCTTGCTTCTTCCAAGTAATTATATTCAGGGTTCTTGCCAGAGGACAAAACCACACTTCACCCCTCCACACAAACATATCAGTTATCCTTCAAGGACAAGAAAAATGGGATATAAATTCTTCAAATAAATAAAATGAGTTCCGAACAAGATGCATTTTCAGGAAGAATGGTTCTTCTGATATTCAGTGCCAGAAATATGTACCAGCAATAGCATGCAGAGGGTTTTAGTGGAGTATTTTTATAACACTGAACTGAAACACAGAAATAACGCTGGCATTATATATGAGTCTAAATATAAAAGTAATTCCTGTTGATCTCATCATATTTGGGATTACAGTCTCAATTCTGAACCTGAAGAATATGAACAGATATAATCTACTACTGTACTTTCATTCATTGCCAGGCAGTTTTATCACCCCTCTGCATTTGACTTTCTTTTTCCTTAGAAACAAACAGTTATTCTATATCTGTGTTCTTCATGACCTTGGTAATTGTACCATCTGTGTGATCTCTAAATTGCAATATGCATTCATAATGCTTTTGGAGAAATGGTAGTCTAAGCATTTGGGATGCTTTGTTGCAGACACGTTGATCAGCAATATTTATTTTAGTTAATAGATTCTTACCCCGCTTTTCCTTTGCCAAAGCACAGGATTGATATTTCTATTGATATTAGTTTGCGCTGCCCATTTGGTGATGCAAAGTTCCAGGGACAGGTGTCCCACAGTTAGTTGCCGTAGTAGTAGAACAAGAAAATATAGAAGACTAACAACTTTTTTGTTATTAGGGTTCTACAAGGGGGAGTGGGTTCTACAATGTTTTCCACAGACTGAGAAGAGGAGAAGAACCAAGAGGACATTGTGTCCCATCTCCCCCACCCATTCTCTGTTTAGGATGCAATCCAAAGGTGGCTGTTGGGCCTACACTACAGTATGTGCTTGCATCGGCCCCACGTCACTAGCGCCGATGCGGGGGCGCTGACTGGCACTCTCGCATTGGCACTAGTGCCTTGGGGCTGACGCTAGCAGCAGTATCAGCCCAAGGGCACCAGGCTGAGGTGCTGCTGTCCCACTTATGGTCCAGCCAAACTCAGCTGGCGCATGAGCAATTCTGGGTGGAGGGATGGCAGGCGGGAGGAAAGAACTGGCTGGGGGAGGGCGGGCCATTAGGTGCCAACCGGAGGAGGGAGCTGGGGCTGGGATGCGACTGGTAGACCGCATCCGAGCCTCCTTCCCCAGGCTGTGTGGCCCTCATTTGAGCCGTGCGGCTTCCTCGGCTGCTTGCCGCCTCTCCAGCCTCAGAACAACTCTGGATGCCACTGGAGTTGGTGGCCTGGGTAACATGTGGCAGTGGGTCAAGTGAGGCACTGTCTCACTTGCCTTTAGTGACTTCATGTCCCTCCTTAAATTCACATTTATTGTAGCAGAAGCTGTCAAGGACTACAGTCCGTGTCGTCAGATGCAATCTCATTAAATTTAATTGCCTCCGATTATGTGATCTGTGGTGCACAAAAACTTACACTTCCATACATGTGTTACTCTTTAATGTGTCACACGATTCTGTCATGTTTGCTCTGTCATGTTTACCTGCCAGGCAGGTAACGCTCTGGAATTGATTGTGTATTTAAGGTACTTACAGCATGATTTTTAATTTTGGCAATTTCACTTTATTAACAGGGTCCTGTGGATTTGCGTAAGGAGTAAGTTGTGGAGGAAGTCCCGCTCCACCCATGACTCCCTGGGGGCAGCTGAGCATTCCCCTCTGGAGCAAAGAGGGAACTGGAAAGTTGGGCTTAGAAGATGGGCTCTGAACTACCTATGAATTAAGTCACCCCCTAACACCCATCCATATCTACTATTGCTTCAGAAGATATGGGAAGGTTCAACTCTCCTGTAACTCCAAGAGGACCAATGGAAGAAAGGTAGCATTTGAATTGTGATATATTGTGCTTTTCTTCTGGAAGGGATGTGATGTCAGTGACATGTAGGTCTTTGCTTTCCATTTTGACCCAAACATGGAGGAAAAGTAAGCAAAAGGATTGTGGTTATTGGTTATATAATTCAAAGTAGGATTCTTAAAATCAGTCGTAAGTTCACTTCTACATGCCTGCCACCCTTTCAGCTTAGAGGAAATCATCAAGGATCTTCACAGATGAACAACAAACTAATATCCCTGCTGGGCCTTTTCTTATTTATGTCTGCATTAGCAAATAAACTCCAGCTGATGCTGTAGTATAGTCAGGCTATACAGTCAATGTTTTCAACCAATTAGAATGCAGAATTTTCTAAAGCTGTTACGTAACCAGGATTATCTACTGTCCTGTTAACAAGCTCAAACCATTATAATCCTATTCTGCCCTCCAGGCCAGTTTCAAAACCTCTTGAAAACTGGAGAAGCTAACACACACACACACACACACACACACATTCTCGTACTTACTTGCTTGTGCTGTGTATATAAAAAGCTCTTCTTTTTAGTCCAGTGATTTGAACCAAGATATCTCCCAAATCTGGCAAGATTGAACTATCACTTTTACTGAAGATATGTCTGCTTTGAGCGTCACACACTATAACAAACGGAATGAGTTTTGTACAGTCAAAAAGCTTGCAATTCTCACTGACACAATTTTGCACAATATTGTCTTGCCTACTGCCTAGTCTGCAGGGATGCCTTTCCACATTGATTTGTCTGCCAAGGAATCTCTGATTATCTGTCTCAGAGCCCTAGATTGTTGTCAGTTATCATGGATAGTGTTTTATGGCATGCTCTGAGTTAGCACAGGACATTAATCAGACTTGTTGTGTCTCACCATAGCGTTGTGTAAATTCTGAGTGTATCCGATCCCACCCAAAATCAACCAACCAACCAACCAACCAACCAACCAACCAACCAATCAATCAATCAATCAATAGTTTTTTTATATCGCTTTTCAACACAAGTTCACAAAGCGGTTTACAGGCAAATAATAATAATGAAGTTAAATGGCTCCCTGTCCCAAAAGGACTCACAATTTAAAAAAAAATGCAGACCACCACCAGCAACAGCCACTAGAAAGACACTGTGCAGGGGTGATTGGGACAATTACTCTCCCCCTGCTCAATATAAGAGGAGCACCACTTGAAAAAACATACACTTGAAGCTGTGTTATAGTAGTGGGCACCATTATGAATCTTCTGGAGTATCCCTTGGTAGGCTAATGAAGAACCAGGGGATAATATTCTGACTTGCCAAAAACGAAATAAGCGAAGAGACTCGACTGGTCCATTATATAGACATCATCTTGTGATTACCCAATTCGGGCTCATATTAACCTAATAGGCCCCTGGTAATTTCCAAGACTTGAACTTTTGCTTAATGTGTAAGCAAATGTATCTAAATCCTTAGGGAGAATTCTGGCTGTCTGAGTGAATTTGTCACATGAAAAGTTACTTCTACTTGGACTGCTGTAACTCTTGTAAAATGCCTTCCAGCTTTTGCAGATGTACTGACATGTTCATGCCTCTAATCGACTTGTCTTCCTAAACAGGAGCTCAGGTGATAAACGAGAACTGGGATGACCTTTCTTTCTGTGCAGGGTGGGTTCCTGTCAGCACGCATTGAATTGTCTGAGACTTGCTTAACTGAATGTAAAGGCCCTAATAGAATTTTCCTCTCCTCAGGTTCTAGTTTTAAATCAATTAGGACATGATCCACCTGAAGTTAAGTACTTTTAATTCCATTAAGTTCAATGAGAGAATGAGTTAAATGTCTTCTTAAATCTGTCTCATTGACATATGAAAACTTTGGAGAGATAGTGTCTTAACTAATGTTCATGATGGGGAAAACATGGGCAGAATTTTCAAACTTTTTTAACTCCTGGCACAAAATGTGGCAGCTTCCAGTCTCCTCTTCTTCAAAAATTCAAATTCAAAATTTTTGAATTGGCATACACCAGTGGTATTCAAACGTTTTAGACCAGGACCCATTTTTTAGAATGGCACTCGCTCAGGACCCACCGGAAGTGATGTAATTAACCTGGAAGTGGCAGGAAGTGACATCATCAAGCAGGAAGTTTTGTCATTGTAACATAATAAAATGACACTCCTGAAATGCAAATTGGAATTCTTGGGTTGCAGCAATTGTACAAACATGAAATATTCCTGAGAGATTGCATTAACTAGTAGGTATAACCTAACCAAATAGTAGGTTAATGGACAAAATATCATGTAAATGCGCTGAAGTAAAAACCAAAATTTAAAAAACCCGCACTTGAAAATTCAAACTGTTAATACTCACAAAAGGAATATAACAAGAGTAAGGCAAGCAGTTTCCAAGATGGCTGCTCCCAGCTTTCCGCGACACAACTGAAATCAGGTCGCAACCCACCAAGTGGGTCCCGACCAGTGGTGGTATTCAAATAAATTAACAACCGGTTCTATGACGTCATAGCCAGAGCAAAAAAAACCCCAAAGCCAGCTGAGGTAAGCAAGTGGGCAGGGCCCGGCCATTTAACAACCGGTTCTATAGAACCTGGGAGAACCCCCTGAATAACACCACTGGTCCCGACCCACTGTTTGGATAACTGGCATACACAACAAAAACAGACAAAATACATGTCTGTTGTCATACAGACAAAATACAAAACAAAAACAATACAAAAACAAATATATAAAAAATAAAAGACAGCTCACAGAATAAAGGCAAGACAAAATAAATATCAACAAGACTGATTAAGACTGATTAAAGCTATTGCTTATTCTTTCTGAGTAAATATTAAAAGATCAATCAACCTATTGAAGTTTAGAAGAGAACGTAAGTACCATTTGCCAGTGTTGAATGATTAGCCAAAGACGGCACTCCCTCTGAAGGAGCAGGTCCGCAGCTTGGGGGTTCTCTTGGATCCGCAGCAGCTGCTGGACTCTCAGGTGGCAGCTGTGGCCAGGGGAGCCTTTGCTCAGCTTCGGCTGATTCGCCAGCTGCGACCATACTTGGATCGCTCAGACCTGGCCACGGTGACCCATGCCTTGGTGACATCCAGATTACTACTGCAATGTGCTCTACGTGGGGCTGCCTTTGAAGACAGTTTGGGAGCTGCAACTAGTGCAGAACGCAGCTGCCCGTGTGGTTGCTGGAGCTCAGCGGTTCGACTCAGTCGGGCCGTTGCTTCGGCGGCTGCACTGATTGCCAGTTCATTTCCAGGCCCAATTCAAAGTGCTAGTTTTGACTTTTAAAGCCCTTTACGGCTTGGGTCCAGGGTGTTTGAGGGACCGCCTTCTTCCATACAATCATACCTGTGCTCTCAGGTCATCTGAGGGGGCCCTGTTGACTGTGCTGCCACCAGGAGAGGTGAGGGGGATGGCTGCCAGGAATAGGGCCTCCTTGGTGGAATTCCCTTGGAATTAAGAACAGCTCCCTCGCTAGCAATCTTTCGGCAGGGTCTTAAGACCTTTCTCTTTAGGGAAGCATTTATTAATTGCTGACATGCTGGGCTGGCATTTTAACTTGTATTTTAATTTGTATTTTAATTTGTAATTTTTTAATCTGCAATTTTAATGATTGTGTTGTCCATTGTGATCTGTCATTTTTTTAATTATCAGTTATTGTTTTTTAATTTGATTCTGTAGTTTTTATTGTAAGCCGCCTTGAGTGCCCTAACAAGGAGCAGAAAGATGGGGTATAAATTCATTAAATACATAAAAGGTAGGCTGCAATCTAGTTAATGAAGTGTTGGCATTCTGAGGCTAATAATGTGGTGATATAGACATCGTCCATGTTCCGTTGATTTGGTGTTATATAAGAATATAAATTTGTCATTCGTAGATCTCCATATACGGAACAATATAAGAGAATATGAGCCAAGCTCTCCACAGTTACCTTATTACAAAAGCACATGCATGCTTTGTTACCATTTGCAGAGCCAGTAAAATGGACTTTTGTAATATTGGATGGTAAAACGTTGCATCTTGCAATTGTGAATGTGCTTGGGGTTCTCAATTAAACATAAATATCGAGGCTTACTAATCTCTTCTTCTGTTCAAGCAGCTACGTGAGGTGCAAAGCAGCCACTTCCGGCCACTTCTTTGACGTGCTGCTGCACAAGGCTCCAGGATGCCACTTTTTGCCAGCCACTAGAGCTGTCTCCCCCCCACCCCCACCCCAAACTTCCCTGCTGTGCAAGACTCGTGGCTGGCTTCACTGGCCCAGCGGCACACTTGAGGACCATTTGCAACACTCAAGCATTTATTGAGCAGCCCAGTCTTAGCCTGCACTGGAATTGGCAGGCCTGCAACATATCCAGTGCAGGGTAGGAGCCACACAGAGTAAGGGGAGTTATTTCCCCTTACCCTAAGTAGCATGACAGCCACCCAATGGGGCTACTCGGATCTGTGCCAGTGAAATCGCGGATGCAAATCTGAGCAGCCAGGGTAAGGCCGATCCGGAAAGGGACAGGGGTTTGGATGTAAGTTGCCCAAGCAGGTCCCATTGCTCTCCTCAGCCCAGTTTTTCCACCAGCTTGCCCACCCCTGCCTTCCCGCCCTAATATGTTCCCGTTCTGCCTCCCCGCCAGACTATCCAATCCCCCATGCTGGACACCCTCAGCTGGCACTGCTTTACCTGATCTAGGCAGCACCAGACCTGGATCTGGCCTCACTGAGGGCTCAATTCTAACCTGGAGTTAGGCCAGAACAGTTAGACCAACAAGGTTTGGCTGGCACAAGGGACATTATAAAATATGTTTGGACCATTCTCGGAGTCAAAGAGGCCAGCCCAAGACATGCGCCATCCTCCCTGACTCCGAGTGGTCCAAATGCGCTTTATGGTGGCCCTTGTGCCGGCCAAACTTTGCTAGCCTAACTTGTGCCTGCCTAACTCCAGGTTAGGATTGTACCAGTGCAAGACCATGTGCTGGCTCAGCCAACTCCTAAGGAGGTGCAAACATGCCTTATGGAGGCTTGTACTGGCCAATCAAGCACTCTGGATTGCACTGTAAGATATGTATGTTCCACTTCTTCTAAATAGCATCACAAGAGGGGTTGTTATTTTCTGATCAAGGCTCTCAGTCTTAATCTCAAGATCAAGCTTTGCTAACCTCTCATTTCCAAGAAGAAACAACATCCAGAGCTATAATGCACTGCCCCAGGTTCTCCCTGGAGGAGGGTTGCTGGCTGCAGCGGCTTTGCACAACCCATTCCTTCGCCTGTGAAGGCTCCCAGCCTCCAAAGAAGAAGGAACAGGACACACAAAGCCTCCAGCACCTCCTCTGTAACTAGGGAGGAGCCTGGGGCAGTCAGGCACCCCCACTAAGCATAATGCCTGGGGCAGGTGTCCCTCAGGCTCTGCCCTAGTTCTGTTTTGACATCTGTTTATACATTTACTTACAATATTTAGGTCGCACTTTTCCCTTCCCAATTGGGAGGCACTCCAGCTAGCTAACAACATAGTTAAAAACCTATAAAATGCAATGAAACGGAAATAAGGGAAGTATAAGGAAAACAGCACCAACCCATGAAGCAATCCTAAGGGCCCAATCCTATCCAACTTTCCAGCACTGATGCAGCTGCAATGCAGCCCTGAGATATGGGAACAAACATTCCCTTACCTTAAGAACATAAGAAGAGCCCTGCTGGATCAGGCCAAAGGCCCATCTAGTCCAGCTTCCTGTATCTCATAGCAGCCCACCAGGTGCCCCAGGGAGGCACGAGACAAGATGCTTGCATCCTGTTGCCACTCCCTTGCACCCGGTACTCTGAAGTAGCCTACTACTAATGTAAGGAGGTTGCACAATCCATCATGGCCTATAGCCCACGATGGACTTTTCTTCCAGAGATCCGTCCAAACCCCTCTTAAAGGCATCTAGACCAGATGCCATTACCACCTCCTGTGGCAAAGAGTTCCACAGATTAACTACCAACTGGGTAAAAAAGTACTTCCTTTTATCGGTTTTAACTCTCCCAACCCTCAGTTTTAGCGGATGCCCCCTGGTTCTGGTGTTTTGAGAGAGGGAAAAGAACATCCCTTTATCGACTCTATCCCTTCCATGCATACCTTGAGGACACCTCCATGACTGCTCCCCCACCACAGCATGCAGCACAAGTCTCATTAGCACAGCTGCATCCACACTGGAAGGTTGGATAGGATTGAGCTTCAAGAAAAGAGTGCAGCAAGCCAATAACCAAAGAAACCTAGCCCCAAAGGCAAAATTAAACAGGTATACCTTCACTCACCATCGGAGCAGAGGCAATGATGGAGTTATAGGTGGGCCCTTTTTATCCAGAGTTTGGAACCCACAGATCTGAGTCACTGTGGGTTCTGAACTTGTGGCGGAGGTCCCCCCTGACCTTCTGGATGCAACTGGAACTCTCTTTCCCAGGATGTGAAATTACAGTCAGACCTTGGCATCCGTGGAAATTCCATTCCCAAAATCCCCGCGGATCCAAAATCCATGAGTAACCAAATCCCTGGGTCTGGGCTCTCACCTGAAACATATGACCAGAAATGCCTTCCAATCGCATTCAGATGTATTTTGAGACCCAGAGTGACCGTATGCAGCCTCATAAAGCCCACACTGATGCAGCCACAAGGTAAAGGAACAAATGAGGAGGCCTCCATGACTGCCCCACTACCATAGGATGCAGCACATACTCGGTTGGCACAGTTGCATCAATGGTAGAGTTGGATAGAATTGGGCCCTTAGTCTAGGGTGTTCTGTACTCTTTATTGACCTTCTGTCTTCTCTTCATCAAGCTCTTTCAGTCTGATTTTTCGGCTCTGGATTTTGGTCTGGATGCTAGTAGAACTGAAGCTTATGCATTCTGCTTCAGATCTTCATGCATGCAATGCTTTTCACAACTATTCTGTAGTGCAGCTCTTTTTGCCTGAATTCTCATTGCAGTAGTTCTAAAACATGTAAATAGTTTACAGTAAAATAATGATAACAGCAACACCTATGCTATAGTTGCTATACACTGTGTTTATGTTTTAGGTGGGTATACTCTAGGTACACATAATAAGAGTGTTGTGTGTATAGCATCCTTTCTGGACTCTGTAGTAGATATCCAGCAGAGGGAGCTATGAGATAACTGCTGTAATCTAAGTTGGTGGCAACTGGATCTTTATGCACTGCCAAGGTATAACAGTAAATCATGTCCTGTTATGTCAGTGATGGCGAACCTGTGTGTCAAAGGGGACATGCCACAACATTTGGAGTGACAAACCAGCATTCACCAACACATGACAAAAAGGTATATTTTACTCATTTTTCTTTTTTGTAATTTTTTGATGTTTATATGATATATAGCACCACACATGAGTGGTATTTTTTGTTTACATGTATTTTTGTTTAAATGAATGAATGAATATAATGAATGAATATTCCCTTTTGTTGGGGAGGTGGGGTTGACATGCCAGCAGAGTCAAGTTAAGCATTTTCTGAAGTTTTGATAAGCGAGCCCAAAAGCTTTGCCATCACTGTACTATGTCAATGTCTAGTGAAACTGACCATCGAGTTTCAAGTTCTGTGTTGCTTCCAAGTTAGGTTGTATGAAAAACTTTAGAAGCATAGATTTATCTGACATCAGCACCCCTGGTCTGTCTGGTCAGCCACCATTCTTTGTTTTATTTATCAACAGTCATCCTATATGAGGATTTAACTGCCATAACAGTTAAAATGCTAACACATCAATATAGAAGCAGCAGAAGACAGATGGGTGGCTAAAGAAAGAAGGCTAAATCCAGAAAGGAAGATCTGAATGTGTGTAGTTCTTGAAAGACAGAACATTCTGTAAATTGTAAAAACCTTCGGGTTTATGAATAAAGTCTGCCCATGTAAACCGCCTTGAGTTATAGTCACTAGAGAAATCTAGTGATCTTAAGAAAGGCGGTATATAAATACATGCATTATTATTATTATTATTATTATTATTATTATTATTATTATTATTATTATTATTATTATTA
>JAJKFI010000089.1:2897762-2917616 GCA_029204185.1 Lerista edwardsae
TATTATTATTATTATTATTATTATTATTATTATTATTATTATTATTAGACGTGTACTATAGATACACTTTAAGAAGCCCCATGTGTTATGTGAGGCAAAATCTTATTGGCAATGGCGAGAATTATGAATTGGATAGTCCTTTATATAGCTGCTGATTGAATTCATTTTTCTTCCTGGGATAACTAACTGAAGAATCATGGTGTGGCACAATTACATAGAAAGCACCCCAGAAATGGAGATGAGCAGTAGGAAAAAGAATAGATTTGGTGAATTTAGAAGGCCTTAATCTCTGCTATAGCCAGCAGGGGGGAAGCAATGACTTCAGTGTCACATCTCAGGGCTTCAGTGACCTTGGCTATGTTGATTCAGGTATCCAGAAGCCATGTAGTCTTCTGATAACCTAGCCGATCCAGTCAAGGACGGTGAGAGGGGCCAGGTCATGTCCCCACAGAGCTATTGCAAGGAGAATGATGAATGCTCTCCTGATTTTAGGTTAGGCCAGTCACTGAGCAGGATCTTATCACCTTAGGATGCTCCCAGCTCTCATAGGGCCCAGATTATCAGGCACAGGGATCATCCGTTCAGGAACCTGGACAACAGTCAATGTGAAACAAATATTGACAGTTATCATCAGCTATGTCTCAAATGGGAGGTGCGGGATGGGGAGGTAAATGACTTTCAGGAATATACTGTACACCAAATTGCTGAGGCAGCAGGCGGCACGGTTTTCCTAACATATACAAGCCCAACATACCAACAGCTAATGTACTTTGGATTGCTTTGTTTCCAGCTTGTTCTATAAAAAAGTCTGTTTCTAAAGTGGCACAGCGCAGGCACCCAGCCTATGCTGCTCAACTTGAATACATAGTTGTGGGCACGAAAGAACAAGCGGAGGGTAATTTTGACTGCATAGTACTTTGGCTGCGTCTGCGAGAAGGAACTCTTGTGATGCTGCACAACAGTGCCAGGAATGGTCAAAGTCTTTTCACGACCACATTATGCTTTGCATTTCCTGGCTTTGCAATTAATGCAAGTCCTATATTGTCCATTTTCAATCAGCTTCCTTTTAACCTTCTTTATAACCCTGTTTGTTCTCACATTTCCATCTCCATCACTTCCTTTTTCCGTAGAAGCATCTCATTTCTTTCCAGGTGCTAAAGATGCTTAAATAGAAATTGAGCATGTTCCTGTTATAGAGATATTGTGAGGGAGGGCACTGTAAATATGGAAGAGAAGGAGTTATCTACCAGAAGCACCAGAAGGAGATCAGAAGTGTTTTATGGCAGGCATGGAAATGCCTGAGGGTGGAAATCACATCTGATTTGCTCTAGACTCCATTTCTGTTTACTTTGCTTGAGGAGGAAAATGGGCTGGCTTAGGAAGCAAAAGCTGCACCACATGGCAAGTCTTCACAGAGCTCACATCCAACTATTTCCCTCTCCAAAATTCCACCGCCACAAAACATTAATGCTCCTTCCTGCTAAGAACACAAAAACATAAGGAGCTTCCTGTATCTCACAGTAGCCCAGCAGATGCTGCAGAGAGCACACAGGAAAACAGATGCCACTCCCCTGCATCTGGCATTGTGAGGTAGCCTACTTCTAAATTAAGGAGGTTGCACCATCTATCATAGTCTGTAGCCTGCGATGGACTTTCCCTCCAGAAATCTGTCCAATCCCCTTTTAAAGGCACATAGGCCAGATGCCATTTCCACCTCCTGTGGCAATGAGTTCCATGGATTAATTACATGCTAGGTAAAAAAGTATTTCCTTCTAACCCTCCCAATACTCAACTTTAATGGATGTCCCCTGGTTCTTGTGTTGTGTGAGAGGGAAAAGAACATTCCTTTATCCACTCTATCCATCACTCTAATCCATCTACATCTATTTACCTCACTCTTCCTTCTATTCCTCCTCTACTTACCAATGTCATGGGGGAAGAGAGGGCAGTGGCATAGCTGAGGCATCTGCTATCCCGGATCAGAGAAGATTTTGAAGCCCCCCCTCCATGACAAAATCAAATTTAATTAAGTAAATAAATAATTCTGGTTAATTGGCCATAATATTTGACAGAATACAGATATTTCAGTGTGGTTTGTTTCATTGCATTTTGCATTAAATTCCCTGAGGCATCTGGTGGGCCACTGTGAGATAAAGGAAGCTGGACTAGATGGGCCTGTAAAGAGCAAGAGAAGGCTAGGCCATGGTCTGACTCCATTTTGTCAGAATACCTTCATTTTGTTAAAAAAAAAAAAGAGCTAAAGCTGTTAAGGTATCAGCTGGTGATAATCAGCTCATTTCCTGAGGTAATTTAATCACGAAGTTAAATTTCCTATTTGCTTTGTTTTCTGCAGAAAGGTGTGAGGTCATAGCTAGGGTTAGGAAGGAAGTACATAATCAGGAAAATTCCATCCAGCTAGTGCTGCAATTAAGAAGATTCCACACAGCTGAGACCCCTCACTTAGAATTAGTGGTTTGTTTACATAACCTTTTCTGAACAGAATGGAACCTTCGAACATCCCATCAGGAAGAACCGTTATCCTGATTGGATAATTAATTATACTAGAGTGGATATAAAGATACCCAGTTTTGGGGGTACAGGCACACAGACCACCAAGACCACCAGAGAAGACCATCAGTGCTCCAGACCTTCTCCAAGCCATCCAAGATGCCCAGCATGGGCCTGCTGCCTGCATTGAACTGAGAAGAAGGTGAATCTGCAAGGCTAACTACCTTGCATGGACTAGGGCCTAGTCTAGAGTTAAGCATATAGTTGTTCTGTTATTTTGAAGTGTATCTTGGTTAAATCTCTGTTAGTGCTTTTAAACCTTTCTTAGTTTTGTAACTGCTTGTTTTCTTAATAAATTATAGTTAATCTATAAACTTTATTTGTGGTTACTTGGAACCAGACTAAATTCAGTTTTGCTGCTTGGGCATCCTACCAGTTAAGCTTTATAGCTTTGGGATAGGTCCCTGTAGTTGGAGCTAGTTTAGCCTGTGGACTTTTTAAAATTTAAGAGTCTGTTCATTCCTCTGTTTGAGGCTATAACTCTTAGCTGTGGTCCCAGCTGGTAGCAGAGGATATGTGCCTTGTTGCCTTGGCTTGTAAGTGCTTAAGTAAGGTGACCAACCGTCCTCCTTTAGGGAGGACAGTCCTCCTTTTGTAAGTTCTGTCCTCCCTTGAAAAGTGTCCTCCTTCATGTCCTCCTTTTTGATATTTGAAGACTAATCTGTAAATCTCCGTATTCGATCGGTGCCGATCCGATCCGTTGCGTGTGATGTGACATATTTGTATTTGACATGACGATTCGTCAAGACTCGGTGTAAAGAGCAAACAAGAAAAAGCTAGGCCCTGGCTTGACTTTATTTTGAAAGAATTGTAACACAAGCAGGATTGAGAGAGCTTATTTCATTGGTTGTTTGCAAAAGGTGTGAAGTTATAGCTGGGGTCATATCAGGAATGCAAGCTATTCAGAAAGGTTACATGTTATGTAGCTAATGCTGAAAACAGAAGATGGCCCCTTTACCCTGACAGGCTAATTGATTGAGCCTGAGGGGTGTGGCCGCACAACCACCATCAAGACCTTCCAAACTGCAAGACTCTGGAGGATCATCCTCCAAGAAGATCATCAGACCTGATAAAGCTTGCAAACCTGCAGACTTCCCTTTGCAAGACTGGAATTGCTGTCTGAGGAACAAGGTGAACAACTAGGGCCTAGTCAGTGATAGGAGCCTAGTTTTCTTTGTTTTATAAGGTGTCTCTGTTAGTTCTAGAATGCTTTCTTAGTTGTGTAACCCTTGTTTATCAATAAATTTCAATTAAATTTAATAGGTTGTCTTTGGAACCAGATAAGATTCAGTGGCTAAAGTGGCACGCTTACCCAATTTTAAGTTACTCATTGGAAAAAGTCCCTGTAGTTGGGACTTGTTTAACCTGGGGAATTTTAAGGTTAAGAGGAAGTATTCTTAACTTTGGGCCCAGACTAGTAGCAGTGGTTGTGAGCCTTGTTGTGCTTAAGGTCACACGCTGCTGAAAAAATCACAGACTCATAGGGGCCCGGAACTGATTAGAGGGCATATAATATGAGCCTGTGATTTACACTCGGTACAGTGCGGTGAGATGCCATTATGAGATCCATGCGCTCCGCACGGGAGACCTTGAGAGAGAGCGCCACGCACAAGTGGCTTTGTTTACTTCTTACCGAAACACGACACGGCACATACACACGCAGTAGACTCACAGTAATTATTTCTTGCTTTCAGTGAATATTCAATCATACACAGGTAAGCACAATTCACGTTTTAGTAATTCATTATCTATCTAATAATTTCCAAATATGTATAATTTTATTTACAAGTTTATACAACCCTGATGGCATGTAAGCATAATTACAATATAAAATGTTACACATGTTTTTATTATGCATTTATCATATTATAGTGTATTATTGTTGCAATGAATACAATGTTTCTTTTATTTATGATATTTTTTTCTTCAATGTATTTGTGTCCTCCTTTTCATTTTAAAAAAGTTGGTCACCTTACCATGGGTATTTTTGCGCAAAAGTCTTTTGCCTTTTGAAACATGTACAGCCACTGCCCTTCTCAGGGCAATTATGTTTTTGGAACCATGTCAAAGTGTTCCCATATACCTGAACTGAAACTGGTGTTTTTGCCCGCCAATGGTACTGAAAGTTTAATGTTTACTGTCCAAAAATGGTGTGCTATCCAAGGTACTGCGTATCAATTTCTATGGACGTGTTGAAAAAAAGCTACCTTTATCCCTGAAAAACTCATTGTTCACTGAGCATACAGCTTGCTTACTTCAGGAATTTCCAGAAGGGGGCCCTAGAGTACAAATCCTGAAGTAAGAAGTTCATTCTTGCAAAACTGAATTTTTTGCAGAGGCTTGAGTGCTACAATTTGGCTAATTAGGTCTTTTGCAGACTTCTGGTACTTGTTTTACACCCCCCTAATGAGATGGAGACAGAAGTCTTCTAAACTTTCCTTGACCCTTCTCTGCCTTATAAACATGTTGGGAAAAACCCTATTTTTTCAGAGCTGGCTTCTGCAGCTTGCAGCTTCAGAACTGATATACTGATATAAGGTCAACCTTTCACCCACCCCAGCCCTAGAACAAGCTGTGGAGAAAAAAAAAATCTTTCTCATTACATTGATTTGTCCTCTAGCAGCTACAGAGGCAAGAAATAACCCTTTAGTTGCTACAAGGATGATTCCTGTGTGAAACAAAGCAAAATCATCAGTCCCATCTCCCAGCATTGGACTGTGTCCAGATGCTGATTTGGAGGAAGCGTATTTGAATCTTCTTCTGTGTTCTTGCACCATTGACAAGACTGATTGTACAACTAATATAATTTATTACCAGTATGTGTCACTGAGTGTCACTAGCCTGAGGAACTCTGAGGCCTCCTGAGGAACTCTGAGGCAGTGAAGCAACTAAGTGCCCAATCCTGTTCAATTTTTCAGTGCTGAGGCAGCCACAATGAAACCCCAAGGTAAGAGAATAGTTGTACCCTTACCTTGGGGAGACTTCTGTGACTGTCCCCACACTGCAGGATGCAGCACATGCCTCACTGGTACAGCTGGATCACCACTGGAAGGATTGGGCCCTAGGTACTCATGCCAGTGCCTGCAACCTGGGTCATGAGTGCACAGAAGCACCATCATGGTTTTTTTTTCCCTTCAGCCAGTAGGTAAATGGTAAAGCTACAGTTTATGACTGAAAGCAAAGATGCATCACAGATTGTGGGGAAGTATGGCACAGTAAAGCTATGGCACAGTAAAGTTTCCTGCCATGGTGCAAGAACAGGATGACCCTCACATTGAATAGTGATTACATTGAAAAGCAGATTTTTCTAAATGTCAATTGTCAATGGCAATTCTCAGTCATTACAAAATGAATGGAAAGCTAGTGTTTTTCTAGGAAGAGCATTTGCAGCTTTCTGGCCTATTGTCTTCAACTAGATATCTCATCACAAGCCTGTCTTTCACAATAAATGATGTGAATCCTTGTGGAGTATAAAAAAAACATTTTCTCTGTTGCCACATGCAATAATTTATTCTGTCTCTGAAGACATCAGAACAGTAGAAATAACACAGGAAAATTAGGACATATGTGTCTCCTCTATATTTTCACCTAACTTGTCCCCCAAAATAAAAAGATAGTTAGCCTCTATAAAGAAACCCCACGTTAGCCCAGAGTTTGAATGGAAGTACCCGCGTTCCCTACCATCGGCGGATTTGCGCGCCAATTATTTAAAAAATTATTACAGGTGCTAATTGTACCTGAAAGCTTTAAAGTAGACTCAGTGAGAAAGGTTAGCCCCTGCCCTAACACAGGAAGCTAAAATGGCAACTTTCATTTCAGATTTGGGGGGGGGCCCAATCAGATTCAGAAACGGCACCCCATAAAACAAAAAAACCCAAATTCTGCCCCTGTTTTTTAAATGATGACATGGGTGGACAGTCAAAACAACTGTACCTCTAAAAAGGTCTATCCTTACACTGTTTACAGAGCAAGTTTCAGGTAATTTGGTGCAGCCACTTTTTGAAAATCTCTAAAACATTAATTGAAATTAATTGGCGGGTGAATTCACCAATGGTAGTAAATGGGACACATTCTGCTGAAAATTCACAGCTCATATGGGCCCTGGGCTGGTTATAGGCAGCGGCGTCATTCACCCGGAACGCTGGGCGGGACTTACCTTTGAGCAGCAGTCTGCCCGTTGCGTCACGCCGCGTTCCCGCCCGCCCCGGAACGCACCGTTACGCAACAGGCGGACTGCCGCTCAAAGGTAAGTCCCGCCCAGCGTTCTGGGTGAATGACGCCACTGGTTATAGGGCATATGAGTCTGTGAATTACAGGCCCTTGGCCTGATCCAGCAGGGCTGTTCTTATAAATTACCTTTCTAGTTATATATAATAGTAGTTCTCAAACTTTTTAGCACCAGGACTCACCTTTTACCACCAGGACAATTTGTCCAGGACCTACAGGAAGTGATGTAATGGCTGGAAGTGTCATCATTGTGACATCAGAGCCTGCTGCTTTTCTGAGAATACAACAATAGGTTGGGCTATTTATCAGCCATTTTCCAATAGCAAATTAAATCAGGAAGAAAAAAATCCTAGCAAAAATCCTAGGATGACACAAACAAAATAACCATACTGCCCTCCCCCTTTCTAGCATCCCATATTTTCAATATGGCTGCTCTAGGTGCTTTGCGATCCACTTGAAATTGGAACTTAGTGGGTCCTGACCTACAATTTGAAAAACACTGATATATATATATATATATATATAATGATGGTATTATTCATACTTACCAAGGTTTTCAATTTTGGCTGCTAGTGTCAAGCTCAGCTTGTTGCGCCCCCCCCCCCCCCCAGGTTTGTTGCCTGGTATAATTGCTCCCCCTGCACCCCCTTAGCCATGCCACTGAGGGGGGAACACCAATGTTAGTGCCCCAGGAGTACAAGTTCAGTACAAGTATATATCAATTTTATACCACCATAACTGGCAAGGCCTGTCAAAGAATCCTGGGAATTGTCTGGTGATGGGCTTGATTCCTAGCAGGCACATGACACTCACAGAACTGTAATTCCCAGGATTCCATGGGGAAAAGGGAATGGCAAGTAAATCACTGTCCGTTTATTGTGTGCATATGCCAGCAGATCACATTTCTGTCTCTCCTGGGACACAATCCCGGGCCCTACGTAGCATCAATGCAACATCATTATGTAGGTGGTACGTCACTGGCACTGACGCGGGGGCGCGACTGCCAGTGGCAGTGGCCTGGGAGTGCAGGGACCCAGCCACCTCTGTGCCAGCCGAACTGGGGAGTTCTGGGAGGGCGGAACTGGGCTACTCTTTAATGTCTCTTCTGCCCAGCATGCGGTGGGAAGGGGGTTGGGGCTCATTTGAATTATGGAACTGGCCGGAAACCATGCACAGTGTTTCATGAGGACTGAGAGCTACAGCATGGAACATAGGCACTTAGCCTATTCAGAGGTGCTGGGATATGCTGGGCTAGAAAGCAAAATCAATAGGTGTCAGTCAGAGCCACAGACCTTGCTCCATTTTCCTTTTCTCCCAGAGATGTGTTGAAAACAAGGGACAAGATGGACAGCCCAGAACAATTAGACTGGTGGTGAGCCAAGGGCAGGCAGGCTTAGCATACATTTGCCACCTGACAGAGCGTGTGTAGAATTTCAGCACTTTAATGCATGCTGCTCAGTGTGTTGCTCCCATTCTATTTTACAACTTAATTTGTAAGGGCTCATTGCCTCATTTGCACTTGTGGCTAATCCCTGCAGATCTGCCATTCAATCTTAGCTGGAGTGTGAACATAGCTGCTTGGGGCAATTGACACTTCTGTGGCATGTACACAAGATCATAGCCCTTCTCTCTGGATTAATTAACCTGAAATAACTTGGCATCCTGTCATGTTTGCATATGCTAATCTGCTTCGCTAGGTAGGCAGCTGCTTAGCTGGTCTTGAATGCCATTTGGGGAGCTTTGGTTTATTTTATTATTTATCCCATTTGTATCCTGTTCTTCCTTCAAGGTTCTCAGTGGCATGCATGTAAATACTCCATGTTACCCTATGAGGTAGGTTAGGCTGAGGAAATCTTATTGACTCACAGCCCAATCCTATCCTGTACTGTTGGGCATACTTTATGTTATAGTGTGGTTGTCTGTGTCTTTGAGCACACTGGTCCACCTTTGGTCTGTGACACCTGTGTAACATGGTTTGTGATAACTAGAAGGGGAAAAAAAGGGATGCTCTGAAGTCCAGTTTTGAAAACCCCACAGATTATTGTCTACAAGTGTTAATAGCGCTCAAAATTTAAGTAGTGCCCAGAGTGTGCAAACCAGTTCACATAGATTATCTTGTAATCCTCACACTAATGCTGTAAGGTAGGCCAGCATTAATATGGGTGAGTGGGATTGAGGCTGACAAAGGTTGGCTTTCTTAAGGCTATCTAGTAGTCAGTTTGTGAGAGGGGCAAGATTCAAAGAACTTCCTGATACTTACAACCCAATCCTAGGGGCTGCTGGCCAGAGTTCTGCTATCACACAATGGCTATCAACCGTGAGGGGGATCAAAAGGGGGAAAGGTGGGAACAGAGGAGGAGCAGGGGCTACCAATCCTGGGTGCAAGCTTGGCACAGTGGTCCTTGGGTTGTGCCTGGAATGGAGGCTGCAGCAGGAGGCAATATGCTCACTGAGCTGGTGCAGCCCCCCCCCAAAAAAAAGTGCGGGGCCCAATGTGAAGACATTGATTGCATTGGCTTAAAGCCGGCCCTGCTGCATAGACCTACCTTCCATGAATGTATCTCTTTTTAAAAAAAAAAACAGTATCAGGTAGTGGTCATAACCATATATTGTGTTTAAGGAGCTTGAGATGTCTCCACCAGTTTCTAAAAGAACTTCACGTTTGCAGAGCGGATTTAATTGAGCAAGGCAAAATGCTACACAAGAATCGTCACAACATCCTTCGGCTGGGCTAAACATTTCAGCACTGGTCAGTATTTCAGAACCCCTTTCAAAACAGAATTATTTCTTTCTTGCTTATTTTGTTCTGCTTCAGTGTTATGGAAATAATTGCCATCTCCAGCGAAAAGCTATTTATTTCATGCCCACTTGCAAAGCTGTGATTGGTTAATCGACCAATTTAAGTTAGGATCCCTGTAATTCTCCTAGGTGGTTATCATCGCCAGACACTGTGATTACCAAACCACAGAAATGATAGGAGATCGTGCATGTGACTTTCAGATGTGCTCTGGGACTGCAACATAGTGGCAGCATGCATCTGGTCGCGATGCATAGGGTGGGAGCCTTGGGTTGCTTGCAGGAAAAAGGAATTCCTTTCTCCAATACGGCATTTGGCACTTTTGCATGACTCCCTTAAAAGTATGCACAATGCCTAAAGTGATCTCCTAAACTATCAGGGGACATCCTGATTGACATTAATCATAGGAGCTTCTTCGTACAGAGTCAGACCATTAGGGCCAAATCCTATCCAATTTTCCAGCCCTGATGTAGCTGTTCCAATGGGGTGTGTGCTGCATGCTGCGGAGACAGCCATAGAGGCCTCCTCAAGGTAAGGGAACATGTTACCTTAGGGCTTCATTGCAGCTGCATCGGAACCAGAACAACTTTCTGGATAGGATTGGGCCATTGGTCTATCTAGCTTAGTATGGTCAACATAACAGGTTTCGGACAGGACATTCCCCTGCTCTACCTTGCAGGTGCCAAGAACCGAATCTGGAATCTATTGCTTACAAAGCAATTGTTCTTCCACTAAGTCCTTGTTTATGTGAATCTAAATGCTGGTGTTGTGATACCTTGGATGCTCCTCTTACACACATGCTTTTGTCATGCTCAGAAATATATTTCTTTTGGGAAGAGGTTATTAATAGTATTAATGTTCTGCTGCAACAGTCACTGTGATCTTTGCCAATACTGTGTCCTTCTCAACTATGCACCTGTATCATGGAAGTTAACACTGGGACAGCAGAACTTTCTGTGCTTTTATAGTAGCTAAAAGGCTGTTACTGAAAAATTGGAAGGATAAGTGCTCACCTACTATCAGTCACCTTTTGTCTTTATCTACTTTTGAGCGAATTTGCGGATGACAACTACAAACAGATATAATAGAAGGCGCAGCACTGGATACAGCACAGACCAGTTGGCCTGCTTGTTCAGTGCAGGTTAGGATTGTACAGTCAGTTATGCTGGGTGCTCCCAAGGTGCTGTTGTACGGGCATAAACTGTGTGGCTGAAACTGCTATTAGCCCCAGAAGCTTCCATCAGCATCATGCCTTCCCTTCCAATGTTAATAGTACCTTTGGGGGTATGCACATGCCAGGAGAGGCTTAAATGCCCCCCTATACTGCAGTCTGGATCCTCTCCCCCAACCTGCAATGGCTACTTAGCTTTACATAGAGTGGAGGTCAGAACCACACATTTCTCTTTACATATACCCTGAGTCTATACTCAGGGCAGTCAAAGGAGATTTGTCCCCTGGAATGCAGAGCTGATCAAACCAGCTGATCAGCCTATAGGCTGCCTCTCTCAACAGGGGAGATTGCATCTCTCTCTCTCCAACATAGCTGAGGCAGGTGCCCCTGGAATTTAGGCACCCTGGGCAGCTGCCTAGTTTGTCTCTGTGGTTGGCTGACCCTGAAGCCATGCTTCAGAAATAGAAATCATTCTGCCTGAAATGCAATTGAAACGGAAGACCATTTGACCATTATTTCAGAGACTGTAGCTATGTTTCCTGCCGCTGATCTAACCTTTTCTTTCCATCTGTGCATTCCACCATGGCAAATATCCATTTGCCCATTTATTTTTCTCCTGGGGTGTCTTGAGGATCCGTGTACTTTCTGTTCTGATCCTGCAGATTGAGAGAGGAATTAGAAAAGGAGTTACACGGAGCTCTTTGTAGCTCAGGCATGAAAATCACATTGTCAATTCTGTACAGTCAGTGTGAAATATTTAAGTATGTTTTGAAGATAGATGCAAAGCCAGACATCAGATTGCTCAGGGGCTTAGTGTGGGCAACTGCCCAATCAGAAGGCCCCCCCCCCATGTATTTCTCATTGGCTCTTTGCCTGCAGCCTAAACATGTAAAGGATATTCTATTACTGAATCCGGTACTGCTGCAGGCCAATTATCTACAATGTGGGCCCTCCTCCGTGAAAGTGAGTCGTGGAGGGAGTACTGGATTTTTTTGCCAGACTCTCTGGCTAATTGGTTGCCCAATCTGTCGAACTTCTGGAGACAGGCCAGCCCTACAATTAGCTTCCCTATACTAGACATGAATTGGTAGCCTACAGTTTCACCGTCAGCCAGCTACAGAAGCAAGGGAACAAGGAAATGCTCATGTGTCAACAAACCTAAGAACCAGAAGTCCACAGTTCTCAGACTGGCATGCAGAGGCAGTGCCCTCCAAAACACATTGCCTTTGTAATTAATGGCACCGGACAGGCGGTTCTGTCTCTAGGAATCTGTAATGACAGAGCTGGGTGGTTTCAGCCTTGACAAACTGTGACTGAGAGACTTTCAAACCTAATAGAAACCTCCTCAGGGCACCATTGTACAAATTAGAAAGCATTCAGACTTGAAGCTAAAATAAATGGCATTTCTTGGGCAGTGAATACCTGAGAGAGACTAAATGCTGGAAACTGTGGCTGCAATCCTATCCACACTTGCCTGCAAGTAAGCCCCATTGGTTACAATGGGGCTTACTTCTAAGCAGACATGCATAGGATTGGGCTGTGTGTCTTCTGCCAAGCATCTGAGGAAGTGGGCTCTAGTCCATGAAAATATATGCCACAGGCATGTCTGTCTTTAAGGTGCCACAGGACTCTTGTCACTTTTGTCACCTAGCACAATTTTCCTCAAACACCACAGATTTCACATTTGAATGTAAAATGTCCGTTGGTAAGAACATACAGTAAGAAGTATAAAAGCCAGCTCCTCTTTTGTCATCATCTAGCACAGGGGTGTCAAATTCATACAATGGACCGAATAGCATTCACGATGCCTGTTTGGAGCCAAAACTGAAGTCATTAAGTCATTAAGACAACACTTCAAGACAGAGGTGCTTTTGGTTCTGAAATCCACAGCTTGGGTATTGGACTATCGCCCTGCTCTGAATGGGGTTGCACTTCCTCTGAAGGAGCAGGTTCGCAGCTTGGGGGTTCTCCTGGATCCACAGCTACACCTGCAGTCCCAGGTGGCGGCGGTGGCCAGGGGAGCCTTTGCTCAGCTTCGGCTGATTCGCCAGCTGCGGCCATACCTGAGCTGTGCGGACCTGGCCACAGTGACCCATGCCCTAGTGACATCTAGATTAGATTATTGCAATGCGCTCTACGTGGGGCTGCCTTTGAAGACGGTCCAGAAATTACAACTAGTACAGAATGCAGCGGCTCGGGTGGTTGCTGGGGCACATCGGTTTGACCAAGGGGTGGCCATTCTTATTATCTAGATAGGGCAGCGAGTGAATCCAGGGGGCGGGGTTAGCGGTGACGTAAATATACCCAAAACAATGCTGATTCCAATTATTTCCAATGGGTTTTCGCATGATGTTTAGGGCTTATTTGTGTACTCCAGAAGTAAAAACTTACCAAAATAACAACGTGTGATCGTGGAGAAACATCATTGGTAACCTAATTATGAGTTAATATGCAATTCCAAGGTTTAATTCCGCAGAATTATATTACTGAACATACCGGACGAAATGCCCCTTGCTGCCTATGTAAACTCAGATTGCACTGCTTTGACAGGCTTATTTTTTGAAATCTACACAAGCAGAAATAAAGTGTGAACGGGAAGGAAAGAAAAAAAAGGGGAGGGTGGGCAAAAATTAGATAAATATGTAGGAAAATTATATTAAAATCTCTCAATGTATAACACAAGCAGTTGTCAATAGGAGAGTAGTTCTTTTTCACTTCTAGGCTATTAAGAGTATTTTTTTAAACTTCTACACTCACCCCCCCCCCAAAACAAACCCTATTAATGTTCGGAATTTCGAAAATATTACAGTAGAAAAAGGAAGGCGGGGAAAAAAAGTGTAAACGGGAAGGGGGGAAAGGGGCGGGGTTATACCCGGAAGCTTCAAATATGTGACGTCATGCCCTCTCTATGTATAATAACTCTATGGGTTTGACTCTGTTGGGCCGTTGCTTCGGCGACTACACTGGCTGCCGGTTCTGTTCCGGGCCCAATTCAAGGTGCTAGTTTTGACTTAATAATAATAATAATAATAATAATAATAATAATAATAAAGCAGGTCATGACCAGAAATGAGCACTTTTTTCTCACTTAGAAACTCATTAACTGCAAATCTAAGAGAAAATACACCAATATTGATATATTTTCAAGATATAGGAGAGCCCAATTATCATGCCAGTTGCCCTTTCAGCCGTGACACCTCAGCAAAGCTCAGCAGCTGGGAACAGGTGATGGTGTGGCTGAGAGAGCCTGAGGGCCAGATAAAGAGCTTCCGCTGGCTGCACCCAGCCACTAGGCCTTATGTTTGACACCCCTGGTATAGCACAATGACCATATAGAGAGCAGCCACGATTCTCTATGGTGCCCAATAAGTTCCACTGGAAGAAGGGTAAACCTGTCTCCAAATCTGCTGTCATGTGGGGTAGAATGCAATATTATCCAAGAGTAGCCTTTTTTCTTCTCGGGGGGGGGGGGGAGGCTGAATAAATGACTATATCCTTTACTCCAGTCCAATTCTGAAGCTTGCTGTTTTTCAAAGGGATATAAATTTTACAATTAATTAAGCCTGCTATAATTGCTCATCTGTAAAAACAACTAAAAATTAATCCTTGCTCTGGAGGGGAGCTTTAGAAAATTCATGAAGCCCTCCAATCAGTAGGCTCTCATTCCATGCCTTCCATGCCCCCCACAAGTGTCATGATGGGCATTTGGCCCACTTTGCTTTAAGAACAGGTCACTTCTGCTTCCTATTTCATATTGGACCACTGAAGCACTTCTTAGCATTGCTTCTGAACCCCTCTCCCCATTTTGTATGTTTTTCCACAATGCAACTGCTTTGTACTCTGGAATGCTTTGTGTCTCAACGTCACCTTTAAAATGATACTTGACAGTTGAAATGAACTCATTTAGGAGTAGTTAGTTCCACAGTATGCGGCCCCATCTGTATGCAGGAGGCTCGGTTGCTTGACTGGTTGATGAAAACTATCCATAATTCAGTGGATTTTCACAATGGTCCAGACTGCATGCAATTCCTTGATAAATTAAACCCCCTTTATGTAAAAACGCTGCTTAAGTGCCTTGCAGTAAACAAAGGGGCAGGAAACAGCTCTGCTTGACTTGCTTCAGTTAATTAGACAATTGGGGAGTATCAAAAGGAGTGCACACACAATGGAAGAGATGACAGAGATACTCTGCTGAGAAGACAAAGCTATAGTGAAGTGTTGATCCCCCTCATTCCCCACCTCATTTTGCAGGCCTTACAGCATCATTGGTAGGAAAAGTGTGCCTAAAATAAGGGGCAGCATTTAAGTATGCTTAAAATAGGTTATCACCTTAGAGCTGACCTGAAACAGGCGAAGACCCTATGTAATAAAAATCTCTTGTACCCAAAATAGGAGGTAGGTTATGAAGTCAGACTTCCAGATCCAGTCTAGACAAGCACCATCATGTGGTAAAGCCGTTTCTACTTCAGAGTGCAGTTGGGCGATTACATTATTGAATTAGCTGCTAACTGTATTTTTAAAACCCACTGTCATTACCAGAGAAGAAACCAAACCAGTGAAAATGTAAATGTCAGAGAGCTGTCAAACTTAGTTTGACTCCTAGTTTTTGGTGTTTGTCGTTTATTTTACCTCAGGAAGCATTTGTATCTATCTGTTGCCCATCTGCTGCCTGAGGCAATGAAGAGCAGGAAGAGTTTTAGCCTGAGAACCATTTGTGGAGATTGGGAACTGGTGGTCTATCGTTGAACTTCTGGAAATAACAGGAATTTAGGAATTACAATTTCCTTTTGATTTTTGAAAATATATAACTATTCATATTTGTAGTATGTGATGGTACCATATGACAATGTCATATATTACTATATGGCAATGGTGACAACTTTTATTATGGAGTATACCCATGAAGGAGGAAGTTGCATAAGGCTCTTAGGATGACTCCCTTCCCCGAAGAGGACAGAAGTTGGTCAAGCCCAAGGTACAGGATTGCGAAACATAGAACTCTTGATAAAAGAAAAAAAGCCCCTCTCAATCTACAGGATGATCTATAGTTTGTCTTCATAGTAAAAACTGGATAATGATCAGTGGTGTAAAGATCTGCACACATAGTTGCCAGTTGCAACTAAAAAAATTGGACCTGGTTGCTGGATTGCTGAGGAGAAAAGATTTTTACTTCTTCATTGTATGAGGAACCTGGACTTTTCCCTACACAATAATCCTTGTTTTCTCTGCAACCATCTTTATTCTGTTTGGCCCAACCTTCATAGACCTAAACCTTCTTTCTCCAGACTGAAGTCAAATTCAAAATTCATGTGACCTAGCACTGCACTCTGCAATGCTCAAGGGAAGGACTGGAGACTTTTAGAGGCTGGCGGCCGTTGAAATCACTATGCTTCTCTTGATCACTGTCCTAATACATTAATGTTTTAAGTACTTGGCGATTATGTGGCCACATATTGACCAGTCAGATGCCGTCTATATATACAGTACCTCTGTACCTGAGAGATGGCCAGGGCTACAGAAGTAATTCAGGTAGCTTCAACTGACAGTACAGGTTTCAATTATTAGAGCAGCCTTGCCGTGTTGTGTTTTCATCGCTCTGGCTGGTGTACACCCAGTACTCACCTTCGGCTGCTACTCTTGCTGACAAGCCACAATGTGACTGCAATGTGATAGTGGGCCAAAGACAGGGTAGCAGAAGCTTTGGCAGCGACAAGAGCAGCAGCTGGCCATGTCCCAGCCCTCCCATTGAAGCAATAGTGCAAGTCCCCATACCCCAACTGATTCCAGTTGGAAATGTACCTTTCACGATAAAGCCCAGAAAAAGCTGAACACTTGCAGGTTTGGACAGGCCAAGGGGAGGGGAGGCAGCCCTTTAAAAACTAGAGCCTGGCAAGGGGACAGGAGGCTGGCTAGTGAGGTGAGCAGTGCATGAGAAAGGAAGAGCCAGACCTCGCTCAGACCATTGCTAGAGATTCCCAGAACTTTCCATCACATTATTTAAGAATGCCCAACATCTGTCAGATACAACAATGTGTGCTACGTGGGTGGCAATAAAAAATTGGTTGCAGTGCTAAAATATTTAGGAAGCACTGAACTAGCGTATCTGTACGTGGATGAGGTTGGGCATGATATGTGTACACTGGCAATTCCCTATGAATTCATTTTCAAGTTGCCGACTGCCTAAAGGAAGTAATAGCCATAAAACGTTTTAAACACCATGTTAAGAAACAAAATTTATTTGTAAAACAAGACCTGTATATAAAAATGCTGCACAATCAAGTTATACAAAAATACAAAATTTTTTGTTTCTGATTACAATTCTAGTTGCAAGTTTAAACCGAAAAGCATCTCTCTTTCCAGGGCATCCAGCAAGCTGGGAATGCAAGCTCATGAAACCTGGCAAAGCAGGAGTTTTGATGATGTCAAAGGTGAGCCAAATCCAAGTCTCTCATTTTGTGTGATGACTCTGAAACTGAAGTTCACTTCAGTTTCCATGCAGCAGCCACGTAAGTGACCTGCCATTTTCCTTATTTTGGAATCCAGCTTCTATAGTTTTCCACCTGCTGAGCCCAGGTTTGTCTCATGGTTGTTGTCAAACCCCAAGAGACTTAAGCAAACTGTGTCTCAAGTACAGTGCTGTGGCAGAGCAACTGCCCTTCCTTCCTTCCACAAATTTTAAGGCTCTTCTTAAACCTCCTCCTAAATATCCTTATAGTAACATGTAATATATATACATTAAAAGAGACTTAAAGCAGTGCTCTAGAGTTTAAGCCTAGACTAAGGCCTTGTTCCTGCTAACATACATGCATTCAAACCTTGATTCATGTCAATGGACCTAATAATGTTTCATGGCATTATTCATGTCGGTAAAGTTAAACAGGTTGGGTTCAAGTGTTAGCAGGAACAGAGACTAATCTAGTTTGCTAATCTTAAAATGTACTTCCATGATTGGTTTTTGCAACTGATAGAGAAAGGATTTATCTTTTTTTTTAACTTGTCCTGAATTTTATTGCAAGTAGTCTGAAACAATTAAGATGTCAGATTTATTTATTTATTTATTTATTTATTTGATTTGTATCCCGCCTTTCCGCCACAAGGCCCTCAAGGCGGCAATAGATGATCTATAAAAATGAAACTGAAGCATTTAGTTACACAGCAAGACCACCGGTTAAGTACAGGATGCTATGTTTCCTTCAGCAGCAATTTTAAAGGTCTGATCCTTTGAAAGGAAGCACAGAATCAAAACAGCCATTTATAAAAAACATTTGTGGCCATTAAATTCTATTGGGTGTCTCCACACCCATTTCTTCAACTGTTTTGCTAAGCTTATCTAGAACAGTAGCTCTCTTTTTCAAAAAGATTCTCTTGATTCAACCATTGAGGCATTACTTTCTCTCCATGTTTGCATTTAGTGCAATAAAGTTTAAAAATTCTGCTCTGAAATATTTAACTTTACATTAACAAAAATAGTTTTCTTAAAAAAATTGTAACAAAAAGGAATATATCGCATAAACAGATCATGAAATCATTCTCTGCAAGTACACTGTAAGCGGTTACCATTACAATTAGCCAAACAATGGAACATTAGCATAACATGGTAAAATTTCAGGACTGAAGAAAGGATTTAACACAAAATATGGACAACTTCTTATTTGTTAAATGGACAGTAATGAACATTACTAGCAGTAATGAAGTTCTTCAAGAAGCCTCTGAGCATGTGCATGAATGAGGAACAAGCCTTGTCAAACTTTAAAACCTTCTGGAAAGCAAATGTCTATCAAACAGGCTCCTGTCACACAGATCTGTACAACAGCAACCTGGTATACACAAACAGAAGAGGAGATGAGTAAAATTGTCACTTCAGCTGTCTTCCTCAGATTGCAACTGGGGGGCTGCAGTTTGAATTTCCCAGTGTAAAAAAACCTCCCACCATATAGAGACAGACAACGCCAAGGAGAAAAATTCCTGTGCAACCTACCTTCTGCCATGCTGATTTTCTAAATGTAATGATTTCTTTTTGTAAAGGACTGTGCAACCCCCCACCCCCCCCGAAATCTGAAATAGTATTGCCCAGGACAAGTCTTTCTATCTCAGATGTTGTTTGTTGAACTTATAAAGGAGCAGCTGGTTATTTCCAACTTCTATGTTCACACGGTTTGCACTACTGATTGCCGACCCAGATAGTATGAAGACCATCTAAGTCCTAGTCAACAATGCAAATCGTGTGAAGGTAGAAGTTGGAAATACCAGCTGCATCTCTCAAAACATCTCTCAAAGCACATCTGTTTCCTAGGGACCGATGCAGAATATTATTAAAAATATTTAAACGGCACTTTTCAACAAAAACATCAACAATGCCATTTACAAAGGAAATTTTTTTTTTAGGAACGTTCCTCTGTTCCAAAGAAGCACAGTACCTGGAATGAAGAGTGGGAGCTGCTTCCCTACTGCTATATATACAAAAATGAAAATGTATAAGGTGGTGCTTTGCCCAGTTAGTAGACGCGAATTGGATTTGTATTTTTAATGAATTCGAGGCACTAGACTAAGTGTGCAATCCTAACCTGGAGCTAGGCCAGCACAATTAGGCCAGCAAAGATTGGCAGGAACAAGGGACACTGTAAATTATGTTTGGACCACTCTCTGAGTATGAGAGGTCAGCAGACCAAACTTTGCTGGCCTAACTGTGCCAGCCTAACTCCAGGTTAGGATTGTGCCCTAAGCCTTTCACAACAAAGCATGGCTTGGACTCTGTCATTTTTCAGGAGTACAAAATATACCACGGCACAGAGTCCTCCAATGTATGGAATGAACATGATTGCAGGAGCTCAAACGTGGTGGTCTTACATGGATACTGAATCACTCCAAGAAAATCCACTGATAGATGTCTTTCAAAGTTAATCATCATATAGCATGAAAATGAAGATGTCTGTTACAAATCTACTGTTTAGCTGCAATATATTTTACCAGGAAGAAGTAGAAATGACTATACAATTATACGAAATGCTGCATCTCTGGAACCTGAAGGCCCCTATATTTTTGGGGAGAGAGAGAGAGAGAGAGAGAGAGAGAGAGAGAGAGAGAGAGAGAG
>JAJKFI010000089.1:2917626-3014959 GCA_029204185.1 Lerista edwardsae
AGAGAGAGAGAGAGAGAGAGAGAGAGAGAGAGAGAGAGAGAGAGAGATCCCCCTCTAGTCTAGGGCAAACTAGATGTGATGGCAGCAAACCCGTATGTTAGAATGTGGGTCACGCCAAAATACAGGGATGGTGAGAACTCAATGTGTAGAATGGAGTGCTGAACTGTTCTCCCATATGTGATTTTCTCCCCTGCCCTTTTTCTCCTAGAATGGCCATCTCGGAGAAAAACAACTGAGAGAATTTGTTTCCCATGATCCACATTCCAACACACGAGTTCTGTCACTATGACATCTGCTTAGCTACTAACAGCAACTGAGATAGCAAAGTGATTCTTAATATAGCTTCATTCTAAAACAGTGAAAAGGTAAAAAAGAAACAAAAACATTGCTTTCTGGAAATTTCTGAAGTATTCATGTGGCACTCAGACATCATGAACATGAATGCAAAGAGGCTACTCGAAGAACTACTAAGCCAGTGACATTTAAAAAAGATGTGTACCTATTCTTTCTCACTGTACTCCACTGATTACCAAATTTGTCAAGAAGAACATAATCATATCAAGGAATGGTTCCAAGAAGTAAAGAAAAACACCCACAACCACAAATGACTTACAGTACTTGTTTCTTTTTCTAGTGGAAAAGATTCTCTCTTTTCTCTCAGCATTTTTCCATATAGTCATGGGTGAACAGTGATGAGTACATCTAAGGCCGAATTTCTGAAGCCTGTTATTCAACGGCTTATTTAAAGAATTCACGTAGTTCAGAGGAACAACAATGTGCAAAAGGACACTATTGAACCGGAATGAAAAACATAACAAAGGACAAAAATTGCATATAACACTCATCCTCTCTCACATGCCTAAAGTTTGTCCTTCACAGATTCAGGGGCTCTCTCAATATCTAAATACCTGAGGAGTTGGGTTAGATTTTTTTAATGCATTCGGTATAAATTATCTAATGCGTTAATGAGAAAATAAAATGGATATATGGAGCATACTGGATCCTATTAGCATCCCATTGCAAAGAACAAGCAAAATTCAATATGATTAATGTATTGTTCATTCCAGTTCTTTAAAAAAAACACCTAAGGACTTTTTCCCCCTCACCAGAACAGTCATTATCCATTGAGTTGTAAGAGTTATGCTAATTAAAAATAACCACAAGGGGAAATTACTTGACCCACTTAAGTATTTTAAATCTGCAATCTTACATGGTTCTTTAAAAATATTATGGAATCCTCCTCCAAATTACGAATTATCTCAATTGGATTACAATCATAACATTGCCACAAACAATTAGATTTTAAAATGGAACAATGATAAAAGTTGCTTGTAAAAGCCACCCGTATGAAAAGAGTACATGTTTCACAAAAATAATCATTAAAAAAGTATTAAATCCCTGTTCCTTTTCTCTGATTTTGGCTGCTTTTTAAATAATATATATATAGATATATAGAGATAGATAGATAAGATAGATATTGTTTTGGAATGTCAGTGGTTTCCGAAATGGCTGACTAGCTTCAAGATGAACTTGCTCCAGAGGCCTAGAAAAGAAAGTTAGAAGGCAAGTTAGGAAGGTCATACTTTTATAAAATGCATAATTTAAAAGAACCCAACAAAAAAACCTGAACAGACACTTTTGCCTTGAAATCAAAACACTTTTAAGCAATTAAATAGTACTTATGTCTGCAGTACTTATGTCAAACACCTCCTGAAAGTGGGTCACACTCACAATATTTCTATGTTGGAGGTGCAGGGAGCCCTGCAAAGGCCTCTGTGAGGCTCGCTGAAACCCCTGGTGGCTGCCGTAGACAGGGGTATGTATAAAAAAGTCCCTGTCTCCCCAGTGGTGGCGCAGTAGTTCTGATTCCATAGTCATCCTTTCCCCCGCCAAGTGAGCTTCTCAAACTTCCTGTGAATTTGGAAAATGCTTTACTAAAAGGCTCTTTTCCAGTTTTTTAGGACTATTATATAAATGTGCCAATACAGAAAACATGAACCTAGTTTATGTTAAATTTTGCATGACTGACTCTGAGCTTTTTGATGTTTTCTAGAAAACTAAATCAATCCTAACTTAAGGTATCTATTTTTAATATCTTGTTTTAACAATTTTTTCCCCATGATGACTGCAGTTTCAGTTTCAAACTGTGATTACCAGAGCTACCTAGTTTGAACAGATATTGTTTGTAGTTTTCTATATGATGGAGATGCATATGCCATGTATAGTATGGGTCTTAATGTGACAGTAAAAAATTGGGCATTGTAGACAAACCTAGCCTTATATTTTATTGGGTACTATTTTTTTTAAAACAAAATAGTCGATAGTGCGTGAATGTTAGCTGATCAAATGTCCTAAATGCAGATTACTGGCTTACAGCTCAAAGAAACAATTGTATTGAGGTTTCAACCATTGAGGTGACAACAATCTCGATGGGATTGCAGGGACAAAGGCTTTGTGAAACAGATCACTAGTTGATTATCCAGGAAGCAGAAGGATGCCATTCTAAATGAGAAACCTTATTATCACTTGTTTTGTCAAGGTAGAGGATGAAATGAATATATAGTGACCCACTCCCCTCTCTCTTTCTTACTGAAAGAACAAAGACAGCACTTGTTGGCAGCTCCTGAGAGAGGCAGAGAGAGACTAGATGTGATTTTGAGAATTGAAACTGAAATGGAAGAACTGGCAGCCAGCCATGCCTACCCTAAAGCACATATAGCCTGTTGTTGCTTGCAGGAGTGTACGTCTACTTGACTCTGATTCCAAGTGTTTTCTCTCTCTCATTAATACTGGAGCCAGGACATGGTCACCCCTCTTGCCTTTCATGCAATTCATATTAGTTGTCATTGGAAAGTAAATATGGAAAGTAACCTTAACGCTAATTCACAAATACATTGACACTACTTGATTTTTCACCTCTGAGTGACTTGCAGCTGAATGTTTGACTCATCTCCAATTAAAAGTAACTCTGTGACACAAAAATTCCACCTCTGATGACTCACTCACACACTCAGACCATTGCTTCATGTTACCAATAACAAGAAATGAATGTGTATACAGTGGGCCCTCGATATCTGTGGGAGGTCCATTCCTGGAACTCCTGCAGATCCTGAAATCCACGGATCTTGGAACTTGCGGATTCAGGCCCACCCCCTGAAAAAAAACACATCTTCTGGTTTCCCGGGTTTTCATTTTTATAATCTTTTCACTTTTGCACAAAAACAGAACTACACAAAAAAGAAAAAAGCCACAAAAGAGCCTAAGGCAGAAAAAAGGGGAAGAAAAGCGGGAAAATGAAAGAAAACACAAGTATGGACAGGCATATCTCAAATTCTCACAATGTATTATATTGCAAAGATTATAAAGCAAGTGATAAAATATATCTCTTACAGCCCTTGTCTTGAAGATTCTTCTGATAAGCTTACCATCTGTTTTTCTTGACCCCATCCACCTACTTTAAATCTGTTTAAATTATCCCTACTCATCTAATCCACAGAACATTACATCATTTTTTATTTCATATGCAAAAACTAAACCAGGGTGCAGGGCTTCCCCAGGTCTCAGAATTCCTTATAATGCATAAAAACATAATTTATAGTTACCCTGGGAAACCGCACCTAAACAGACAGCAGGCAGTTCTACGTCAGCCTCAGAAAACCCTTCGGACCCAATTGGAGCACAGCTCCAGTTGGGTTCAGAGGGTTCAGGTGAGCCTTCCCCGGGGTGGGGGGGGGAGAGGGTTCAGCACCTGTGGATGATCAAATCTGTGGATGTGTAACCTGCAGATAATATGGGCCCACCTCTACATGAACGTCCTCCAAATGTTCAATAGCTGCTCAAGAAATTCTCGCTATGCCAGCACCCACCTTGCTCCTACTTCCCATGTAAACTCATTCAAACATATTGTCATATTAAATGTCCCTCCCATGGAAAACTTCCCATGTATCACTCATTTCTCCCCTTCATTTTCCACCTCCTTCAGAATACATTGCTCTTTTTCACCAGTTCATTTTGCGTTCTCAGGGCGAGATTATAAACACTGCTGCAGCTAAAATTCTGAGCAACTAATTTGTATGCTATTCACACCAGACCAATTTATGTGAGTGCAAATATTGGCTCCAATATAGCCAATGATGCAGCCTCAAGACAGCAGAAAAAGCTGAGCACACTTGTGTTCAAGGAGTAACTTCAGCATCACCCTAGAATAATAATACAGTCTTTTCTTATATGGGTCCCCAACTTTCTCTCATGCACAGGAATTGAATGCTTTATTAAAGAGCAATTGCATGCTGACATAAAACAAGCAGGTGTCTCAAACTGAGGAAGCCCAATGACATGTTTGTCCACTAGACACAATGTTAAACACAGAAGAACATTCACAGAGGAAGGAGGGGGAGAAAAAGGAGCTGGGGTAACAAGCAAAATTGGGAAGTGTGTTACTTTAGCAGGTTGAAAGGACTAACTGTATCCACTTCCTTGGGGGCAAGGTAGGGTGGGGTAAGCTTATGAATTAGCAATTAAATTCAAAATTAAGCTACAGTAAACTAGCTTCTATGGCCAAAAGTGATGTAGCTTGAGACAATCTGAATTCCCCAATTTGATTAGCCAGGTAACCTGTTGCAGCAATGGAGGCTGGAGGTTACGAAGTGCAAGCAAAAACTATTTGGGCTGGAGGTTGAGTGACTTATGCAGCCATTGTGCCTTTAAGAAATCTCTCACAGTGAAAAGCCACATTTTCCAACTGAAATACAGTACGTGTTACATCAAGTCCAGGAACAAGTTTGCCACAACTCAGCAAGACATCATGGAATGTTAGGCAGGCACTTTATTATTTATGTCTAAAATTGTTTTTAAGTCTTAGAGAACAGTTTCTTCTTGTGCATACATAGTCCCTAGGGAACTGTGCCTATTAGTTACAATGGTACTGAGAGAATCCAGTTGCTCTCCGAGGCTACAGAAACACAGTAGTAGAACGAAGATACAGTTCCTTTCAGCTTACTTTTATGGGAGATGGTCTCAACTGTGACAAAAACTCTGCAATCCAGGTGATGGGCAAGCTCACAAACAGAAAAAGCAGAACATCTTGAGTGACACAAATGACAAAGACTTCTCCTGAAGAAGCACAGTCAGTGAAAATAGAGAGGGACAGGAAGTACAAGTGAAATTCTTGGAAAAGAGCAGCCACCTCTTCCCTTGGACCTACCATTGATTTGAGCTCCCTGCTTTCAGCTCCACCTCCCCTGCCAGCTTCTTTCATTGCTTTTCTGCTGTTCTCCACAAATTCCTGAAAGATAGTTGGAAAAAAGATACTCTATTATAGCTCTAACAACACAGGCAGTCTCTGGAACTTTAGTGTCAAGCAGAGAGCTAAAATACTGAGATATAAGAATGTTGCTCCTACCATTAACTCACTAGGCGGCTTTCAGAATACCATTTAAGAAAGGCTGAAAAATGGGGATAATTAATAAGGCTTTGCAGGGTAGTAGTTCAGATTACAAGGATCTTGGCTCACATGCAATACCAACCTTGGTTTGGCACTATGGGCATTAGCCCCCAGTTTACGTGTTTCTGCCTCTCCTTGCATGCTCCTTAATTAGTTACTTCCCAATATATGCCAAATTGTGGTTTAAGCTTATATTAGCTTGCAAATCAGAATCCCTTGTAAACTAGTTAGCAAGTCAGTAAAGATATAACAAACAGCACTCAATGAGACAAGAAAGATGGGGGTGGGGAGAGAGGGAGGAAGGAAGTGTAAGGAAGGAATCCTGTACAACCAAACCATAATTGAATCTCAGTCAACTGACCCAGTGTATGTCATTGGCGTACCTAGGGGCGCAGGGGGGGGGGAATGCCCCAGGCACCACCTGGCAAGAGGACAGCGCCACAACCCCCACCATCTGTCTTTTTAACCCTTTTTTCTCTTCCCCCCCTTTTTTTTGGCGCCCCCTAACTTCAGGCAATCTCACTGACCCTCAGCAAAAGGCCTTCTGAGGCCTCCAGAAGGCCTAAAAAGTTACTTCCAGTTTTCTTCACCAAAAAATGAAAGTGACTTTCTGGACCTTTTGGAGGCCTTCTGAGGGCCAGGAAAGCCACCCACAGTCTCTCTGGCTCTCGGAAAGCCTAAAAACATCACTTCTGGTTTTTGTCGAAAACTGAAGCTAACATTTTTAGGCCTTCTGTGGGTCAGGGAGGCTGCCTGTGCCTCCAATTGGGGAGGGAGGGCGTAACAAAGGTTACAATTGGTGGGGGCGGCATTTTGGCAATTGGTGGGGGTGGCATTTTGGTCTTGACCCAGGGCTGCACAGGGATCAGGTCTAAGAATAACTGTTTTAAGCTTTCTACACTTCAAAGCTCCTCGGATTCAGAAACCACACAAGTACGGAAACTGAACTTACCATAAGAATCTTATCCATGTAGAACTCCTTCCCAGGGCTGCCATCATTATATTTAGTGTCAATGGCAAAACATAAGAAGAGGACATCCACTACCATTTCATAAATGGACAGGAAGCAGTGAGCAACCAGGAATGCAAACAGGCAGACAATGATGAGTGGCAGCACCCACACTGTGTAGTCCCGCTGGTAGTTGAGCAGCATGATCCCTGCCAAGCCTGTGCTGCAAACTATTAGGACCTAGCAAGGAGAGGGAGAGAAAGAGTGTGTGTGTGTAAATGTCAGGTTGACTGCCAAACAGTGCCTCAAATCCCACTGCTAAATCCTGCCAAGTCACTACTAATAATTTAGTAAGATAGGCTTTTACACCAAAATGATTTATTCACTTGATATGTACAGGTTCAGGTCTAAATCAGGATTGAACTGTTCACTGACTAGATACGCAGTAAGGGCCGTTATATTACTGAGCAATAAACCTACACCCAGTTTGCAACTGGGTGTGAAACAGGGAACCTTAGGCAATTCTAGTTCTCAAGTATATTTTACAAATTGTTCACAAAATGCTTGTTACAAATTGTCACAGAATACACACTTGAACTCGATCTGCAAAACCGTACTCAACCCCTTTGGCTTCTACTTTGACTGCTCAGTGCAAACTTATGGTCTGCTTGCCTTCTCCCACAAGTGCTTTAACTCTTATACCAATATTCTATCACAGTGGTATAGTATTCAAACTGTGGGTCGGGACCCATTTGGTGGGTTGCGACCTGATGTCAGGTGGGTTGCGGAAAGCTGGGAGTAGCCATCTTGGAAACTGCAGGCCTTACTCTTGCTATATTCCTTTTGTGAGTGTTAACAGTTTGAATTTTCAAATAAGGGTTGTTTGTTTTTAGTTCAGTGCTTTTACATCATATTTTGTCCTAATCTTGCCTTCTGTCAGGGATGTTTCATGGTTGTAGAATTGCTGCAGTCCAAGAATACAAATTTGCATTTCAGGAGTGTCAGTTTATTATGACAGCACTTCCTGTTGGTGATGTCACTTCCTGCCCAACATCACGTCCAGGTTAATGACATCACTTCTGGTGGGTCCCGACACAAGTGCCATTCTGAAAAGTGGGTCCTGGTCTAAAAAGTTTGAATACTACTGTTCTATCAGATTCGTTGAGACAATTCTCCCCCAAATCCACACAATTCACCAATGCAGTTTCATACACTTAATGGAGTTTTATTATTAAGACAAAGTATCTTAACAGAAGTCTCTCTACCATAACATACGGCCATCACAAGAGGGCTTTCAACGAATGGTACATAATAGGCAAAGGCCTCAAAGAAAATAATAAACAGCATCTAAACATGTAGAGTTGTCTTCTTACTGTACTCTACTTGGCTTTCTCATAAACAGCAGGGCTCCTAGCTGCAAGACTAGCTGAAAATGAATGAATGACTCTCTCTCTACAAATGCTCATTAACTTAAAATACTCTTCTTCACTCCTACAGACACCTGTTGTCAATTCCACGTCAAAGAATGTTATCTTACAAATCTCTCTTTACTCTCTAATGCTGTGGTGTAGCTAAGGCATTTGCTCCCCGGGGCAAAGATTTTGTAGTGCCCCCTCCATACGAAATCAAATTTAATTTACCAAGTAAAAAAAATAAAATGTTATCTGGTTAATTGGCCATACTATTTGGTAGAATAAAGATATTCCAATGTGGGTTGTTTCATTGCATTCAGCATTAAATTACCTTTCCAATGATATATAACATGATGGTATTATTTGTACTTACTGACGTTTTCACAGTTTTGGCCACTAGTGTCAAGCTCAGCTTTTGGTCCTCCCAAACATTTGTTGCCCAGCTGCTACCTCCTGTACCCCCTTAGCTATGCCACTGCTCCCAAGGTCCCCAATCTCTCCAATCATTCACAGTCATTACAATTGTCTAGGCACTTTATATAGACTCTTTTTCTTCTTTTCCAATTCTTATATAAAAATAAGGGAGCTAAATACATAACCTCTGTGACATACATGTTTATACTTTTTAGGTATGTAAATTCAAAAGTAAAAACATGTGACGAGGTCCATCTAGATTGCCTAGACAGAATCCATGATCGGCCTTCCCCAACATTCTGGGTTGCTGGGAGTTGCTTGTTGAGGGCTATATTAACTCTTAAGGGAGACAGAAATTGTCACTTAGGAAGGACAAGGAAATTGGGTTCAAGTTGCAGGAAGATAAGGTTTAGGCTGAATATCACAAGATTCTTTCTAGTTATGCACACAGTTGGGCATCAGAAAGCAGAATTTGTCCCCCACTGTACCACTTTGCATGGTCCACCTATTAGAAGTACCACCGAAAGTAACTGGTGATGATGATGATGATGATGATGATGATGATGATGATGATGATGATAATAATAATACATGTATTTATATACCGCCTTTCTTAAGGTCACTAGATTTCTCTAATGATTACAACTCAAGGCGGTTTACATAGGCAGACTTTTCACAAACCCGAAGGTTTTTACAATTTACAGAATGTTCTATCTTTCAAGAACCACACTCAAACAGATCTTTCTTTCTGGATTTAGCCTTCTTTCTTTAGCCACCCATCTGTCGTCTGCTGGCTGATGAGGCTTCCCTGCTGCCACCAGAGATGCAGCTGATTTCAGCACACTCCTCCTCCCACGAGGCAGCTGAAACTCAGCTTCTAATCAGCCGCAGTTTCCAAGGTCTGCTGCTCGCAGAGACTTCTGGCAGTCCCGAGCTCATGACCTTGAGATCTTCAGGTGTTATCTTCGTGCAAACGGAGGCATTAACCCTCTCGGCTAAATCTTCTGCCCTAAATCTTCTGATGATGCGAATCCCTGTATTCCACTTCAATCTCTGTGTTGGCTTAAATCAAAAAGCAAGGCTGGACTGGTAGAAGCAACCATGCTAAATTGACATTAAGAGAGAGTTTTCTACAGCGCTGGTTTCAGCATTTTTTATGATTCTGTTATTTTCAGCCATTTGAAAAATGTGCTCCCTCCCTCCTCAAGGGAGACCTTCATGGTACTTGTAAAATCTATTCCAAGCAAACCTCATTGTGCACACCAACAACCCCCTAAGGCCATTATATCTAATTATTTGCTCACTCCTGCTGCAAATTATTGATTTGTTTATTTGTGGACTTACAAAGTCTCCATTTGGAAGTTTAGCAGGCTGCAGCGTGATTGAATGCACAATGAACAGAAGGAAAGGCATTCATATCCAGGGCCCCAGTACCGTCAGGGCTTTAGACATATTTGACAGATGTGTAGAGCATTCGAGTTAGAGGGAATGTGTTTTGAAATATGTAAAAAAGATTGCTTCATTCACTGGCTACCTTGTAGCAACAGTTAAGATAAAAATGTAACTATCTGGGGCTTCAAAATAGACGATCGGCCAAGGACAGGGAGCAGGATTCAAGACAATAGGATTTCAAATCTGTATATGGTTACAGCTCCTTTTCATTTCTCAATAAGGGCAACTCTGATATTCTTATAGTCCAATTTCTTGGCCAGTTCCTCAAAGGTTTGTGTAATATTTCTGCTAATGGAAATGGGCTGTGGTGCAAGGGGAAAGCATTAAATGACCCTTCCCTTTCTGTTACAGACCTCTTCTAGCTGCTATTTTAAGAACAGAAAAAACCCAGAGGGCAGCAATAATGCATTTAGCATTGTGTCACATTTTAATTTCATGTTACATTAACTGATATGGTGGTCTTATTCATCCTTTGGCTTCTATTCAAAGGGTAAAATGAAGCATAAAAACGCCAGCAGAGTTAAGTGTGTGCCATGATTCTGTGGAAACGAGGAAGGTAGTTATCAGGTGACATATCCAGCCTCCAGCTATTCAAAACTTGCAATTAAAAGAACGCAAGCTTCTAGTCCTTATGGCTGCACAGCCAAAATTGAAAGGATACAGATTAGCATTTTTTTTAACCAGTGGTACTAGCACCACCAGATGGTATTCACATCATGGCAAGTGGTACCTGGCCCACTGCCATGATGACTGCAGGACATTGTTCTGCCTGGCTTGATCCTGTTGGAAGTGGAGCTGGCTTGGGCAGAGGCACCCCAGTGGGCAAAATGTGGCTGTGCAGCTGCCCGGCACAGTGAGGCAAGCCATACACCTGTGTGTAGCTGCTATCTCTGGTGGCAGTAGTGGTACTCAAAAAAGTAGTAACTGAAAAGGGTGGTATTTAGAAATGTGATATATAAAGGGGGGGAATCAACATCACAGATCCCTGATATAGATGCTACCTGCTGAAACATCAAAAGCCAGAGTGTGGCTGAATATGATTTAATGCGTTTAAGGTCCAAAATTCCATATCCTGCACAGCTGCTTACTCCTATAAATTTGTGAATTAGCAAAAACAAATACCCATGATAATAAGTTATGCAAAAGAGGAGAGTTTATGCTTATTTCTCCAGTTCATACAGGTCACATAATTCCACTCTTGATGGCACAGAAGTAGAATTCTGAACAAAGGCAATCCAGTTGTTTTTAAGAGTGTACAATGCTATCAGTGCAAGTGAAGTGAGAAATCTGAGGTTTCCCAACATTTGCGATGCAGACTTACCTTCCCTAGAAAGAGCATGAAATCTCCCACTGTGTTGATGGCAGCCACTCGCAAAGCGTTCTCCACTAGGATCACAAAGGCATCCTTTGCTGAGGTGCAGAAGTTGGTGCTGTTGATAGCTGTGGCTGTATATGCATTCTAGAAGAAGGATAATACTTTCATTTGTCAGAGTTTCATTTGTCCACCAGGATGCCCTGGCCCCCGCCCCACCCAAGACATTCCCAGATTTAAATCAGACTGCAAGAGGGGATGAGGGTAAATCTGCCAATCTTTCAAAAAAGAATACCAGGCTATAGAAAATCTTACCTGATTTAAGTAAGTCAGGCACTTTTCTAGACACCAAAGGCAGCAAATGCAGGCTTTCAGAATACACCGAGCACAGGCATTTTCCTGAGATGTGGAGAGTGCCACACAAAAATGGATTACTCCAAAGTTAAAGGAAACATTAAAGTGCATCAAGTGTGAAAGCATGGAATGTTCTTTAAAATTCCCATTTCAAATACTGGTACAACTATCATATTACATGTATGCTTATTTGTAGAAACAGTTCATAACTGAATTTTAATTCAATGGCTCCTTCAGCTAGACAGCTACACAAGGCTAAGTTACACATGTGAATCAGCTGCATTTTTACAACATGCAATCCTTCCTGTGTACAGAGTCATATGGAAAAGGGTAAATCAGGCTGTATGCAGAGACAGTAGGCAGTTATTTCCATGATTGTGAATGCGAGAGAAGTTATGAAATGGCTGCTACTGCCTCTAGGAACAACCTATGGACACCAGTGTGACTTTATTCCATCCCGTGCATGGAAAAACATGTATTACAAAAAGGAGGTGGTACTCATGCCTGAATCACATACTAAATTTTTGGAACCATTTTGCCTAGTAACCAGATTCTGGCAGTGACCAAGCATAATTTAGTTTCCTGAATGCTGGGCTATAGTCTGCATCGATGAAAAAACTGTGCTAAATACCCTAAAAGCCTGTCTTTTATTCCTTTATGCACCTCTCTAATCAACCTTACAGTATTGATTAGAATATAGAATCACAGAGTTGGAAGGGACCTACAAGGTCATTTAGTCCAACCCCCTGCCTGTAGCAGGAAACTATATCAAAACTATAGCTTTGTATTTAGAAGGGTTAGCAACTTCACGATTGAATTTTACTGAAGGCGCAATCCTAACCTGAAGCTAGGCCAGCACAAGTCACACGTGCTGGCCCAGGAGTGCTGCAAATGCACCGTAAAGTGTGTTTGGACCACTCTTGGAGTCAGGGAAGCTGGAACATATCTGTAAGTGGTCCAAACACACTTTATGGTGCATTTGCAACACAAGTGACTTGTGCCAGCCTAACTCCAGGTTAGGATAGCACTCGCAATCATCCATAGTAAACCCTAACATACTGTCACAGGGTTGGGAATATAAAAGACAGAGTTTATTACCATAGCTCCCTTTTAAAGTGGATGGAACTTTAAATTTAAGAAATCTGAGGTGATAGTTCAGAGATTATCCCAACATTGGACAATGTAACCCAGAAAGAACATTCATGATGTATATTCCTACAGTTAACAAAACGTATTTCTTCTGCAACATGCAACACAATCTCATGATATTCTGCCTCCTCTCCCCAAAAGGTGACTTATACCAATTGTGATTGAAAAGGCTTGCTCTATTCACCTGGAGGAAAAGGCTCTTTTTAAAAAACAAATGTTGCCTTTCCTACTATTTCAGCTTTCTGGGCACATAGTTCCATAGTTCAATTTCCTATTTTCATTCTCACTGAACATGTAGTAGGTACAGTCACGTGGAATAGAAAGGATTATGTAGTAAAGGATTTTCCCTTACTTTTCCTTTGACTTGGGTATGAATATACATGAGTATCATCCGTGGAATCTTCACTAAAGTAATAATGAAAGACCCTTTAGCCACAGTTCCTAAATGGTAACAGATTAGGCGATTGACAGATGCCAGAATTGGCGTGAATGGCAGATTCCTTTTTTCTCTGTGGAAAAATAAAACACAAACAAAAGTAATAGAATCAGGAGACAAAAATAGGTAGTAATGGCATGTTTCAGGGGTCACCTGAAATTGTGAAGGGCCCTAGATGAAGGCTTTGTGGGGCCACCAATTCCACTTTTCCAATGGAATTTCTGACGCAAGTCATAGATAACATATCCCGCATCTGAAGTTCCATGAAAGAGAGAATCCATGAGTCAAAATGACCTAGTAGTATGTCCGGTATTTCACAATGTGAACTAGTCTCCTGTGTTTCCTGGATCAGTGGGGCTTTACATAGCTCATCATGGTAACTGCGTAATGACTTTCATTAGCAGAAAAAGATTTTAATGTCATATAGAATTAATTCAATCTTTTGGATATATCTTGGCAGGCAAAATGAAAGCACCAGTTCAAATTGATGTAAAAGCTTCAAAAAAAGGGACAGAACCAAATTAAAATTAAAACCTGATTAAAATTTAGAACTAAGCAGATTCTAGATACCTACATCCAGCTTTTAAATGCTGTAGTTATTAAAGACAGGGACTGCTCTTGCAGTAGTTAATTTTTTTGTGTTTCAGAAGTGTCCACTATCACAACAAGATCCTAGAAAAAGTTTGAAATGAAATACAGGCAGTCCCCTGCTAGTTTGGCTAAGGAGGTCTGTATGGAAGATGGAACATATGTAGCTGTTTCAACTGTATCATGCTGCCCCAGCTGTATCAAGCCTGTACGAAAACACCATAAAGGACATTACATGTGTGTGGAAGTGCCTACACCACCATACTTAACTTTGATGTCCATTATGCGGAGTGAATGTATTATACATTTACTGTCATTCACACACTGGATCGCTGAATCAACATTCTTCTTGATTTTAGAGACTACAAATCATACCCTTAGTTTCCAATCACTCAGTATCCTATTTTGACGCTTACACCCAAATCATTATATTATATTATAATTATTATACTTCTACATAGTCCCTACAGATGTAATGACTGGTATACTCTGAGCATTGGGTCCTTCTCAAGGGCCTGGGATATTCAGAGGTATTTCCTCAATATGCGGGCAGTCCCTAGAAGGGCTGCCTTTTGTAGAGGCATGGTTGAGATGTCAGTGAGGTCGAGTGTCTTAAGATGTTGCTTAAGTGGGACTGCGCCCAATGCCCCTATTACAATTAGCACAATGGTGACCTTTTTCCATAGCCGTTCTATTTCAATTTCCAGATCCTTGTGTTTGGCGATCTTTTCAAATTCCTTTTCTTCCACTCATGCATCTCCTGGTATTGCTACCTCTATTATTGTCACTTCCTTCTTTTCCTTGTCTATGACAGTCAAATCAGGGGTATTATGTTTCATGTGTTTATCTGTCTGTATCCTAAAGTCCCATAATACTTTTGCACACTCATTTTCCATGATGTTCTCCAGCTTATGGTCCCACCATTTTCGTGCCACTGGAAGACTGTACTTTTTATAAATGTTCCAGTGCACTAACCCTGCCACTTTATTGTGCCTCTCCAGGTAATCAGTTTGTAATATTTTCTTGCATCCACAGATTAAGTGTTCAACTGTTTCATCATATTCTTTGCATAACCGGCATTTTGCATCATTGTGTGATTTTTCAATCCTGGTTTTTATCACATTTGTTCGCAATGCCTGTTCTTGTGCAGCTAAAATGAGGCCTTCTGTTTCTTTCTTTAAAGTACTGTTCTTCAGCCATCTCCAGGTCTCTTCATCATCCACTTTCCCTGCAATGTTTTTTAGGTATTGGCCTTAATAATAATAATAATAATAATAATAATTATTATTATTATTATTATTATTATTATTATTATTAATAGCAGCACCATTGCGGTACAAGGTATCTTACAGTAGCATCACTGCTTTCTGCTATAGTGACGTTTGATAAAGAAGCTATATCCTGGGATGCACCATGATTGCTCAAGGTCAACAACACACAGTAGCTGTGACTCAGCCATTGATTCACCTTCTCATTTCACTAAACCAGGGGTCTTCAAACTATGGACTGGGGGCCATATCCACCTTGCAACAAGATTTTATGCACCAACTTTTTTTTTGTTATAGCATTTGCTAATGGTTGACATTTTTACTCATTATATATAGTTTCTCAGTTTAAGCATGGCATTGTTTCTTTGCGATTATAACATTTCTCTTGTTCTGAATCACATCATGCTGATTACAAAAAAATGCAAGTAAAGCTTGAAATATGTAAAACGTATAATGTGGCACTTGTACTGAAATGTTTGAAGACCCCTGCATTAAACCATCTGCTTGTACCCAGTTAGATTTTAGCAACCTTGCATCTTACCATTAAACTCCCTCAAAACTTCTCACCTTGTAAAATAGTATGTTACAACAGCTCCCGCTACAGTCATCTGCTGACAGGCTAGGATAAACTCACTGATCCAAACTAGCCCCACAAGATGATACCACCACATGTATCTCAGTACACCTGCCACCTGGAACTCTACAACTCCACGATCATTTTGGACAGGGCTACCTAGAAGCAAAAACGAAAAGGAAGGAAAGCTTTTAAATATTCATTTTGCAAGAATGCAACAAAACTGACATAGGACTATTTGGTTCACAGGTAAAGCATCTTATCACTTTGTGATGCATCACAACATCACAAAATGTTGCAGATACACTGTGGTGTTTCCCAAAAACACTTGCAGTCCAATCCTGAGCTGCCTGGCAGCTGCAGGCGCAACAGGGGCCAAATGGAGGCTCCGTTTGGCAAGGGCACAGGGCTCCTGGTGGGTCTCCTCTTGTCTGCGCCAGCTATTCTGCCAGCAGACAAGAGGCCCTCTGTGTTGGGCCCTGTGGCCCGACATGATAGGATCTGGAGGCAGAGGTCACTGCTGGTCCCACCCCCAATCCACCCCTCCCCCGAGTAACACCCCTCCTGCCCCAGCCTGGAATCTGCGCAAAGCCGGTGGCCCTGCACTTATCAGCTGCCTGCATTGTGTTGCCATCTGCAGACGCTGGGCACTGGCATTAGGCCAGTACTGGTGGTTAGTGCTTTATGGCACTTTTACAATGCCAGCGCTGGCGGTATGCTCATACTGTGGAAGCTGGCAGGTTTAGGATTAGACCCCAAGTGTAACAGCTTCCAACTCCCAGGTACCGGGGCTGGGGAACCGGGGCTCAATCAGGCCATACCTCAAGATTGGTCTTGATGTATTTACAACACTTCCCCTACCCACACTGTTTTTCTTTTAAAAATGCAACGGTGTTTTATTGAGGCTCTCAGCTACGCTTCATTTAGTGAGAACACACCCATTCTTTCATTCCTTGGAATGTAAGAAAAGGAAGAAATCCTGAAATTATACAGTACATACCTGTGGTACCAAGGAAGAGCAAAACCATGATCCAATATATCCAGAAGAGCAGGAGGGCAAAGAAAGTCCAAAATGGCTGGAAGACGAGCAGTGGCAGGTGAATGAAGACCTTGCCAGCCACGTGGAACAAGGCAATTGTGAGAGCTACTCGTTTGCGCATAACTAACATTATCAACAGTAAGATAACCTGCATAAGGAAGAAGATACCGCATTATATTTTAGATTACCTTTATGGTCTAGGGCACAGTCTACCACAGATTAACACAAAAATTTGCTTCCCATTCACGATACATGTATCTTTCATATCTAATGTATGGTACCTCATACTCAAATTTAGTACAAAATGTATGAAACCATTCCTGATTCCTCTAGCCACTGATTAGCAGCCACTGATTAGTAGCACCTAAATACGCAGGTGTAGTCCAGGAGCACGTTTTGGGTTGTACTGGGTTGACCCACCAGCAAGGGAAGCACTGTGGGGCAGGGGGGGAGGCAGTGACATGATCCCCAGGATCATTCTGCAGCTGGTAACAGAAGCCCAACATATCTAAGGCAGTGACAGCCTCTGGGGAGGGGGTAGCACTATGGATGCCTCTGCAGGGCTCCCCGAGGCTCTTAAAACATTTTTAAAAGAACACACTTCCAGTTTTGCATTCGAAAACTGGAAGTGGGTTCCAATAGCTTTTAAACTTTTTGGAGGCTTGGGGAGCCCTGTAGAGCAATTGCAGACTTGGTCCATTTGGCACCCTGGAGCTAGGGCTGCAGGCTGCCGCCCCTCCTCCCAAAGACTGATGCCCCTCTGTAGCAACTAACAACCCCCACTTACCGTGGAGCCCACGGTGGCTCGCACAATGTCTCGTTGCGATCCAAAAGCCTTTTGAGCTTTCAGAAGGCTTTTATACAATACTAGCTTTATTGGAAAACTGGAAGTATTGTATAGTGGTCCTTTGGAGGAGGCAACAGGGGCACTTGGGGGCACTTGCCCCCCCCCAAGGTAATGGTAGGACCGCCACTGCTGTAGAAGCATCTGAGGGGGTTCCCCACAACCTTTCCCTTAGGTAAGTTGAAAAGACCCCCTTCTTCCATGGTAGCAGCACAATCCTAGGGATTGTGCCCCTCCCTCAGAAATACTTACATGGTTCCCAACCTCCTTGTAGAAATTTGGGAACCACAGCAGGAAAAGAAGCTGTACAATAACTTACAGTGGGAATGGGAAGAAAGGTGAGCATGAGCAGGACAAATAGGCAATGCCCTGATTTATCCTACTAGTCCTCGGCCTAGAAACCTGTCTGTAAGCCTCTCATCAGGAGCGGCACAGACATGAGGCTTCAGGAGAAAGACAACAACTTGGCACCCACACACTGCCCCATTATCTTCTCATTTGCTTGCTTGGAAGGTGAGCATTTGCTTGCCTTGAGAAAAAGCAAGCAGAAGATTGGGAGGAGTGGTTTTCCTACCCTCCTCTTCCTCCTGAGCTGCTGCTTCTAAATGGCTGGGAACAGAGCTCTCTTGCTCCCAGCAACCCCGCTGCTGCCAATTTAGAAGCATAAGAGAAGGCTAGTGGATGCACCCCACTGTTTGTGGTGGGTAAATAATGGAGGGGGGAGTGCTGGTGCTCATACTAGTGAAAGTGTGTGCACTAGCTTTCACTCTGATGCAGGGGACTATGTGTGCATGTTCACATGCATGCTGATGGAGGGCACCATTTGATGGGAAGGATGGTAGAATGTGGCACTGCCCCAGATACCAGAATAACTTGAACTGTCCAATCCTGCATATGTACAACCTGCCTCCTACCCTACAATGTTTTCCAAGGGCTGTTCCAGAAATGATCCTTTGACATTAGGAAGTTTGGGGTAGGAAGCATATACCTGTGTACAGTTTCATACATATGAAATGCGCATGCCCATTTCACTTAGGGCGCAATCCTAAGCAGCGCCAGACTGGCGAGGCCGATGGGCCAGCGCCGTATCCAGTGCTGCTTAGGACAGGCTGGAGTCTCCCCACGGCAAGGGAGCATGTGCTCCCTTACTGTAGGGGAGGCTCCAGCCTCCCCTATGTGCTCCTCAGATCTGCGCCCACTAAACAGCGGGTGCAGATCCAAGGAGAGCGTGCGGCCCGAATCAGGGCCTCGCAGCCTCACTGACAGGCTTAGGATGTCCCAAGCCCACCCAGGTCCCCCCTCCCCCCCCCTCCCACCAATCCCCGTCCCGAAATGGGACAAAGAATCCCTTGTGCCGACCATCTTCGGTCAGTGCAAGTGAGGCTCTCCATTGGCACTCTGAAGCCGACGCTGTGAGCAGTGTCGGCTTCAGAGTTGGAGCGCCGATGCAGGGGTGCTGCTTGTTGCATCAACACAAGGGCACGCTAGGATTGCGCTGCCTGTGTCCATGTGCTAGAAAGTCATGATTTGCAAAAGCTGACCAATGGAAGTGCATGTAGTAAAAGTGACACACAAAGTTGACCACTATTCTGCCTACACCAATGCGTGTAAGCTACAAGTGTAACATTATTAAATACTCACTGTGAAAACAGTAGCTGCAATGGCATAGATCAGGAGGGCCTGGCGATTGTCTTTGGCTATTTGAATCTGAAGCTTATCAACAGTAAGAGTGTCACTGGCAGATTTCCGCTGTTTAGCATACAGCCACCATAACACTCCGGTGCCACCTGTGTTCACACACAAAAAGAGACATACCACATTTTCATTTTGACAACAGATGTATAACAGTGCTTAAGGAAAACCACTGTTTCCCCCAGTTCCATTTGTTATCAGACTAGGCTCAGGTATAGCTGATCCACAAAAGACATCTGATCAGAGAAGCCTCTCCTTTAGTAGGCACCATTACGGCGTTGATATTTTTCTATGCCCTAATCAGAAGGGGTTAAGGAAGGGCAGGAGAAGGTTACATAGCGAAGCATGGATTGAGTGAATCAGTCGACGGACAGTGGCATTCCTTGGGGTGGGGGGAACGCTAAATTTTGCAGGAGCCTGAGAAACGTGGCCTGTGTAAGGGTCCAATCCTATTCAACTTTCCAGTGCTGATGCAGCCGTGCCAATGGGGTGTGCTCTACAATGGGGTGTGCTCTGCAGTGGAGGGGGCAGTTACAGAAGCCTCCTCAAGGTAAGGAAGGTTTGTCCCCTTACTTTGATGCTGCATTGCAGCTGCATTGGCACTGCAAATTTGGATAGGATTGGGCCCTACATCTCTGTTGCTCTCCACTTCCTTCCATCCTTACCTTTTCAAAAAGGCAGATGGAGAAGCAAAAGCTGCTAGAAGTAATGATGGGTGTCTGAGAGAGGAAGAGACAGAGACAGCAGGTGAAGGAAAGGGAAAGCGAGAATCATGCCAGGGATAGGAAGAGGTAGGCCGAGGATGATGAAATGGAGAATAAGATGGGGTTGGTGGTGGGGAGGCCAAACAAGCCTTTAATCTGAAGAAATAGAAGCCACAGGAGGAGCATTTCCCCCATTACCCCCCTAAGTGGTATACATAGGGGGATCAAAGGGGCAAATGCACCACCATGCCCTTCCCCCTGCCGCCAGCCACCCTCTGCGTATCGGATGGGGCAGGTGCCACTTAAAGCAGCTTCTGCCCACTCCGATACACAGAGGCACTGAGTGCCGCTTGCAGCTGCATGAAACTGTTCACAGGAAGTGGATTTGCGCTGCTGGAAGCGGCGCTCGACCCGTCTGATTTCTGGTGCCCACAAGAGGCTATGTGCTTCCTTGCTTGGTTAAATAGCCATTTTACACAACTGCTAATGAACATACACAAAGGTAATGGGCTGCAGGGGGGCCTGCAGAAATAAGGTTTCCCCTTACGGTTTACGGTATCCACGGCAGGGGGAGGTATGCATCCCTGCAGATACTGTATTTTTCTTAACTGTATTTTCCTTAACTGCTATTTTTTTTCCTTTTTAATGTTACTAGCTTTTTGTTTTAATGTTACTAGCGTTGCCCGGGTAACAAAATGATCTTCCCGAGTTTATGAGTTTTGCACCCCTTCTCGCCCCCCACGCCGACGGGGGCCGAACCCGGACTCCGTGTCGGGAGCATCGCAGCTCACCTCGGCAACCCCAGAAACTACGAATTCGATGCAGATTTTGGCCATTTTTGACCGTTTTCATGTGGGGGCCCCTGCGCACCCCCACCCCAGGGCGCTGGGGGCCCCTGACCCACGCAGTGTTTGTCACCAGGCCGCAAGGCACGCGCGTGCCGAGTCTGGCGCCAATCGCTCCAGGTGTTGCAGCGGGGCATGGCGGACGTCTTGTTTCACACCCCTTCCCGCCCCCCACATCGAGGGGGGCCGAACCCGGACTCCCACGGCGTCAGAAGCATCGCCGCTTACCTCGGCGATCCCGGAAACTACAGACTTGACGCCGATTACGGCTGTTTTTGACCGATTTATGCAGGGCCCCCTGCGTACCCCCACCCCTGGGGGCGCTGGGGAGGCCTGACCCCACAGTGTTTGTCGCAAACGTGCCGAGTTTGGTGCGTGTCGCTCCAGGCGTTCCAGCAGGGCATGGCGGACGTTGTGTCTTGCACCCCTTCTTGCCCCCCACACCGAGGGGGGCAAACCCGGACTCTGATGGCATCGGGAGCGTCACCACTCGTCTCAGCGACCCCGGAAAATACGGACTCAACGCCGATTTTGGCCGTTTTCGGCTGTCTTCACATGGGCCCCCCCGCATACCCCACCCCTGGGGGTGCTGGGGGGGGGCCTGACCCCCGCATTGTTTGTGGCCAGGCCGCTAGGCTTCCACATGCCGAGTTTGGCGCCAATCGGTCCAGGCATTCCAGCAGGGCATGGCGGAAGTCTTGTCTCGCACCCCTTCTCGCCCCCCACGCCGAGGGGGGGGGCGAACCCAGACTCCAACGCATTGGGACTATCGCCGCTCGCCCCGCCGACCCCGGAAACTACGGTTCCGACGCCGATTTTGGCCATTTTTGACCGTTTTCACACAGGGACCCCCATGTACCCCCACCCCCGGGGGCACTGGGGGGGTCTGACCCCCGCAGTGTTTGTCACCAGGCTGCAAGGTGTATGCATGCCAAGTTTCATGCCAATCGGTCCAGGCGTTCCAGCAGGGCATGGCGGACGTTTTGTTTCGCACTCCTTCTTGCCCCCCACGTCGGGCGGGGGCTGAACCCGGACTCCAACGGCATCGGGAGTGTCGCTGCTCATCTCGGCAACCCCGGAAACTGTGGATTTGATGCCGATTTTGGCCGTTTTTGACCGTTTTCACGTGGGGACCCCTGCGTACCCCCACCCCTGGGGGTGCTAGGGGGGCCTGACCCCCACAGTGTTTGTTGCCAGGCCGCAAGGTGTATGCGTGCCAAGTTTCGTGCCGATCGCTCCAGGCGTTGCGGAGCCTATGCAAAACATACACACACAAAAACCCACGCTCTTCTTTATATATATAGATTCCCCAAATTCATCAATGCGAAGTCATTATGCAATGTAAATGTTTTGAACCTGATTTTACTTTGCTTTTAGATAACTTGCTTAGAGTGCAATCCTAACCTGGAGTTAGGCCAGCACAGTTAGGCCAGCACAGTTTGATCGTCACAAGGGATGTTTGGACCACTTTTAGGGCACAATCCTAACCTGGAGTTAGGCCGGCACAGTTAGGCCAGCAAAATTTGGCTGGCACAAGAAACACCGTAAAGCACATTTGGACCACTCTCTGAGTCAGGGAGGATGGCACATGCCTTTGTGCTCGCCTCACTGACTCTAAGAGTGGTCCAAACATACTTTATGGTGTCCTTTGTGCTGGCCAAACTATGCTGACTTGCCGGCCGAACTCCAGGTTAGGATTGCGCTCTCAGAGTCAGAGAGGCCAGCACACAGACATGCACCATCTTTCCTGACTCCGAGAATGGTCCAAATGCACTTTATGGTGGCCCTTGTACCAGCCAAACCTTGTTGGCCTAACCGTGTCGGCCTAACTCTTGCGCTTTTAGTCTAAGAAATCCTTAAACCTTGATAATGAGTAGACTGACAATGTTCCTAAGGGGATAGTTTAATAGTTCACAACTGTGACAACAATTGCCAATCAATTGTTCCCAGAACAGAAATAAAATATTTAAAGGGAGCAAGAACAGGCAAAAAAGGCACCAGTTCTTCACTAGGTTCTCACAGACTGCCACTATTGGTATCAAACACCACTTTTCAGTTTATCAACAAAATCCAGGTGATTGTATATACCCCACTCCTTAGATTGAACTGATCTCCAGCAGGGAACCAGTGAGACAGTTTGTTTTTTGCAAATATTTTCTTCCCCTCTTTTTTGACCCTTTCAAGTTTTTCTGACCATTCCTTTAATGGTAGGCATTCCTGTGGAACGAATTTCAAGTCCTGCTCATTCTCTCTTCCCAAGTGCAGGGAGATAGGCACCTACCATACTATGGCCTTGGAAAGTACATGGTGAAGAAATAGCAAAATACAAAAATAAGCGTGGTAGATATTGTTTCAAGTGTGAGGAAAGCAAGAAGAAATACTTGTAAACATGCAATCAAAACAAAAACTAGCTACAACTACTTACCAAGTGATCCCAGAACAACTAGAATTGTTAAGATCCAAACAAGTACTCTTGAGATGTATCTGATTATCACCATCAGTATCATGGAAAGCACTGCAGGTAAACAAAAGAATAAGCAGAACATTAATGAAAGCAGAAATGCTTTTATATGTATACATATACTTGACCTGACTGTTCTAATACAACTGCATATTAGTGATAATTTTGCACTCACTCTTTATATAAGAGTGTACAGAAAGCGGTTGCAGACCTACCATTGTGTCTGGGGGGGGCAAAGGCCCTGGGCATGGCTCTCCTGGGGCGGGAGGAAGGCGGCGATGAGGCAAGCGGTTTTTGCCCTCCTGCCCGCCCCTGCCATTGCACGGCTCCAAAATTGAGACTGGTGTGGAGTGGGGACTGAGCGGCACACGGGGGCAGGGGAACAGTGGAGGGGGCAGACCGCTTCCTCCTCTGTTCCTGGGTGACCCATTGACTGGGTCCGCAACTGAGAAGGAGTAATCTCTTCCATTTCCGTATTTGTCAGTTAAACAAAAACAGTTAAACAAAACCCCCATATGAACGTTCATGTCTATATAATTTAAACACACACGTGCACACGCACACACACGCACACACACTCACTCACTCAAATGTAGGCAAGTACAATGAGAGAACAAATGTGACATGAGAAAATTGTGGGATCATTATCATGAGTTGTGAAAACACTGCACAACTCATGGGGAGCATAATCCAAGGAGTTCCATGCAGGCACGCATGCTCATCAAGCACAATTATGAATTAAGATGTTAAGACTGTGACAAGAGCCACATGCTACTTTATGCTTCATCTGCCTTATTCAGGAGAGGTCATTTAATAAGATCTTTTAGCTTTTAGTCATCTACTTGTCTAGCTCTTCACTGTTTTGGAGCATGAAGTTCGCATCCAATGGCTGATTCAATACCCATGATCCATATTAGATTCACTTGGTATCATATTGATACATAGTGGTTCCCTGATTTATGGACATCCAAGTTATTGATGTCTGAGTTGCCGATGGCTGCATCAGTTCTTTCCATGTACCGTTTGTGGTGCTTTTGCACAGGTGCAAACGCAGTGTGACAGAGCTGGCTGTTTCAATTTACATACAGTATGTTCTGAACAAACCTCCAGAACAGTACTGGTATATAACTGGGTACTTAGGGTGCAATCCTAACCAAATTTCCAGCAATGCAGCTCTGAAGTAAAAGAACAAACATTCCCTTACTTTGAGGAGGCCTCCATAATTGCCCCCCCCTGCAACTGCAGGATGCAGCACATGACCCATTGGCTTGGCTATGTCAGTGCTGGAAAGTTGGTTAGGATTTGGACCTTAGGCAAGATGCCTGCTATCAGCTTTACTGGCATAGAAAAGCTTGAATAGCTTCAATCACTTCCTGAGTGCAAGTGTAATTTGGAAAATTACTGCTTTTGGAATGAACTTGGTTGGCCACTGGGTGCCTGTGTTCATATCTATATGCATGTTACACCAAATGTCCAAAGTATCTAAACACTGAGAGATGAACCTGTGAATTTTATGGTCACTAATGCTGATGGGTAAATGGCCCAATCTTATTAATGTATTATGCTTCCAGACCTCGCAATCTGTCACTATAAGACCATGCCCACCATTGCACAAGTTGCTCTGATAGAATGTGGCTTGTTACCAATGGCATAGGAACTGGGAAGCCTTGTGCAGGCAACATCGGACCACTGAACCTTCACCAGAACAGGTAGGTCAGCAAGGCTTGGGGGATGAGGGGGATCAGACAGGGCTAGTGGCAGATCTCAGCAACAGCTGCAAGATCCAAGGCCCCTGGCCTGGGCCTGATACACTCCTTTGGATCTACTAGATTTATGCCAAAAAAAATAGTTGGTGTGGATCCGAGCAGGCCCACTGGGGCCCAGAAAGCAGCAGTGTAGGTTAATAAAAAAGAAGTCTCTACTTATATCTTTATTGCTGCCTGGGTCCCAGCTGGCCAGCAGAGTGCAGTGGAGGCTGTTCCAGCACTGCTGCATCACACAGGCCAGCACTGGATAAGATTGGGTCGTATGTCTGTACTGGACATACGAATCATCTGTACCGGGTCGTATGTCTGTACTGGACTAGAATCATCCAGGATTGCCAACCTTCACACATAAATGCCAATAGCCACTAACATTTTGTATTATTCACTTGCCATTCATTATAACACATACACAATGAGAAAACTGGAGGGGAAAGTAAAAGGGAATAAAGTCTGTTCTTTTGACCAATACAAGCAACCATAACGCTTTAGACTTTTGTACCTTAAAATTATACAGATGCAAAATATTGGGCAGAATCAATAATCTTAATGAGCTGATTGTATACAGAGTTCTACATCTCTAGAGCTGTTTTAATAACAATGTTTTTAAAGAGTGTTGGCTTCCCCCTCATTTTTATGTTCTTACAAACCTATAGCAACAATCTCAATTTTTATCAATAACTAGCATTTTTGACCCGGCGTTGCCCGGGCAACAAATTATCCCAAGTCCGAATGTGGACTCAAACGGTATTGGGAGCATCGCCATTCGTCTTGGTGACCCCGGAAACTACGGATTTGACACCTATATCGGCCGTTTTCAAGCATTTTCATGTGGGGCCCCCTGCGTACCCCCACCCCTGGGGCAGTAGGGGTGCATGACCCGTGTAATGTTTGTCGCCAGACCGTAAAGAATACACACTCCAAGTTTGGTGTAAATTGTTCCAGGTGACCGTTTTCACATGGTCCCCCCCGCATACCCCCACCCCTGTGGGCGCTAGGGGGGCCTGACCCCCACAGTGTTTGTCGCCAGTCCTCCAGGCATGCACATGCCGAGTTTGGTTGCAATCGGTCCAGGCGTTCCAGTGGGGCATGGCGGATGTTCTATTTTGCACCCCTGTTCACCCCCCACATCGATGGGGGGTGAACCCGGACTCCAACAGCATTGGGAGCGTCGGCGCTCGTCTCGGCGGCCCCAGAAACTATAGATCCGACACTGACTCCCGCCATTTTCGACCATTTTCATGTGGGCCCACCCACATAACCTAACCCCCGGGGGTGCTAGGGGCCCCCGACTCCTGCAGTGTTTGTCACCAGGCCGCCAGGCATCGGCATACCGAGTTTGGTGCCAATCGGTCCAGGCGTTCCAGCGGGGCATGGCAGAGGTTTTGTTTTGCACCCCTTCTCGCCCCCCAAGTCAAGGGGGGGCCAAACCTGGACTCCAACAACATTGGGAGCATCGCCGCTCATCTTGGGGACCCCGGAAAGTACGGATCCGAGCCGATTTCGGTCGTTTTCGACCATTGTCACGTGGGCCCCCCCGCGTACCCCCACCCTTGGGGAAGAGCACCTCATTTCGTTGCACCCAGTTGTGAGTGTAATGACAAATAAATTTCTTATGTCTTATGTTTTATTTGTTGCCAGACTGCAAGGCACATACATGCCAAGTTTGGCGTCAATTGCTCCAGACATCCAGGAGGGCATGGTGGACAGTTTGTTTTGCACCCCTTCTTGCCCCCCCCACGCCGAGGGGGGCTCGAACCCGGAATCAAACAGCATCGGGGGCATCGCCGCTCATCTCAGCGACCCCAGAAACGGCGGATTCGACACCGAAGTCGGCCGTTTGCGATCATGTTTACGTTTCACACACACCCCGCACACCCCGGGGGGTCCTGGGGGGGTCTGACCCTCACAGTGTTTGTCGCCAGGCCGCAAGGTGTATGGGTGCCAAGTTTCATGTCAATCGGTCCAGGCGTTGCGGAGCCTAAGCAGAACATACGTACGTACACACATACGTACAAACGTCTATATATACTAGCTTTTATGTACGCGGCTTCACCTGGGTGTTTATAGCCATCCCTGACCCCCCCCCACTCACCAGGCATACAGATGGCCCATTTATATGTCCCATCCCTGCCCCCCCACTCTCATGTGTGCCTGGGTGTTTATATGTCCCATCCCTGACCCCCCCCACTCACATGTGTGCCCTGGTGTTTATATGTCCCATCCCTGCCCCCCCACTCTCATGTGTGCCCGGGTGTTTATATGTCCCATCCCTGCTCCCCCACTCTCATGTGTGCCCGGGTGTTTATATGTCCCATCCCTGACCCCCCCCCACTCACATGTGTGCCCGGGTGTTTATATGTCCCATCCCTGACCCCCCCACTCACATGTGTGCCCGGGTGTTTATATGTCCCATCCCTGACCCCCCCCCCACTCACATGTGTGCCCAGGTGTTTATATGTCCCATCCCTGCTGCTGTACTGTTTCTGTTGCTCTAGATGTAATAGCCTTCTGTTTCATATCCTGTAGTTGTTTGTGACGCTGCTGTACTGTTTCTGTTGCTCTAGATGTAGCAGCTCTGTGACATAGCGTTGCAAGTCGTGTTTTTTTCCCCTCAGGTGTTTCCTGTGTATGCTGTTGTTTCATCTTTGTAGCCTTTGGTTGCACCTGCCCAATTGCCTTATGTTACACAGTGAAAGTAAACTTTCAGAGAGAGAGTAACAGCCACAGCACCTTGTGCCAACTGTCCACTGCCAAGCAGGGACCGCCCACATGTCCACAGAACACATTTCCCTGGCCCTGTATCGGTTTGCCTGCGGGAAACCTATTTGCTGCTGTTTGTCTTCAACTGTAAAGAGTTCAGTTGCTGCCTGAAGATTCCGCATGTCATTTGCATGTCATTTGCATCTCATCATGACATCATCAGAGCCTCGGAATGCTGCGGCTCAGCCCACAGCCACCCATACAGAACCACAAATTCGCTTGTACCCGCGCCCGTGGGGGCGCGATCCGTTCCAAAACCGCGCAGCGATGGTCTCAGGGGGCCAAGGCACCTATGTGGAACATACATACGCTCTTTTTTATATATATAGATATATAGATACCTTATAGGAGCTTAAATGCTTAGGTGATTTGTTTTACATTTCTCTCCCCCCCCCAAAAAAATAGAAATTTCTTTCTTTGAAATGCACAGGAGTTACGTTAGTGGTACTAACTTGGTTCACTGATTTCAAAATTGTTTAGCTGTGATTAACTTGGTTTGCTATGACACACTATCATATTGTTTATGTTATTGTAATACCTTTTAGTTAGTATTTATAATTCAGGAATTGTAGGAATTGAATTGTATAATTCAGGAATTGTTAACAGAACAGGAACAGGCAGCCCAGCTGGCCTGCCTTGTATTCAGAGTGGGGTTGGGGAGGGATGAAGCGCACTACCCAGACTAAGGGGAATTATTTCCCCTTATCCTGCATCTCACCACAGCCACCTCAAGAGGGTTACTCACATTTGCGCCAGAGAAATTGCTGAATGCAAGTCTGAGTGTCCCATGTAAGGCCGACCCAGCAAAGGACAGGAGTTTAGATTCAGCCTAGGTTGCCTAGACCAGGTTTATCCCTCCAGGCCTGGGCCACCTATGGGCCAGCTCTGAGCTGCCCCCCAACCCCCGGACCAGCCTCTCTCAGCTGGCTGATATTTACTAGTGCAGGTCTGGAAATTGATACAGGGAGGCCGGCATGCCTTCACCCTGGTCTCCCTGACTCTGGAGTAGATGCAAGCATGCCTTACAGCTTGTGCAGCCCAAAATGCACTCAGGTCTGCGTTTCAAGAGAGTTTTGGAAAAGGTATTAATTCATGCCCCAAATGCAATATATTTGTCATTTGATAATTTGTCATCTGTTATCTAATCTAAGTCTGGTTGAAAAAATAAACTTAATTTCATGAAATTTATTTAAAATAATCAGGTAGTCTCGGCTTTCCACATATGAAATACAACAACACAAGAACCTATTAGAGAGAGCTTGTTCAAGATCTTCTGCAAAGGTGGTTTGCAGAAGATTTTCTCACACTAATGAGAAATTATTCTTAACAAACTGAAAGGCTTTTAACTAGGGTAGCAAACTATAATGTAATTGATAGATCAACTAACTAATGTTAATTAAAGTCACACTGAATTTTAATCCTCGAATCTTTGAGGTGAAAGTTAACATTAGAGGGACTTATAGAACATGCTGAACAACCCAACTTTCTGCCTTTTTCACTTTTTAAATGTCATTTCACCTCAGTAATTGCTTTCCTAATCTCACAGCACAATTTTTTAAAACCTTCAACAGGGCTGCTTCTTTCACCTTCAATCTCACCCCATCAAGTACCACATAACATGATGTTACCATGCTGTTAATTAGATTTGATTACATGGGGATGTGAGTTATGGCTCTACCCTCACTCTGAAACCCAGAACCACTTATGACAGAATGCTTATCAGACTGTACGTTCAAACAGGCATTCTACAGAGAGCAAAGTACTGTAGACAAACAATATCCACTACTGGAGTAACACTCTGAAACCCACATAGATAGATGCTCCCTGTGTTACTGCACAGTGATGATTTCATTGCAGCGGCACAGTAAAACAGGAAACATCTGCTTGATTTCCTGAGGCATTTCCTCTCTCTCCATGCCCGTCCATGTGTCCTCTGAAAAAAATTCTGAAAAGTGGAGAGCCCTTTTTCAGAGGTACAAAGATACTCATGAAAAACACAAATTTGCTTAAATTTGTTTGATTAGTTCAAATTAATTCATCTTAGTAAAATTTTAATTGGTTGGGATAAAAATTATGGCATTCTTTTTTTAGACTAGTTCATTTCTGGTATTTTCTGCAATGTAGAATAAGAGAAAATATTAAAACTGCAGTTTTCCTCTCAAATAATGAATGGTAGATTTAAAAAAAATTAAACTAAGTTTTTCTGTATTTGTTCAATAATGATAAAAGAGTACCAGTATTATCACAACCATTAATGTTCAAATTGACTGAAATGTAATGAGTTATTCTTTTACTGAGACTTGTACCCAGCTCCCTTTCTGAAAGGCTCAGAGCAGCCTGTGTGTTTTTCTCAGATGCTTGCCAATTCACGCAAGCTTATAGGACTAAGTCCTACTTTTAACTGAAATCCCTGAATATATTAAGGGTTCTACACATAGTGCTTTGAATCCAAATTAACTGAGAAAGCATCATAAGTCTCAGTACAAGGCTTCTAAGTACTATACACTGGTAGTTAAAATTTTGTTTTTCGTTTTAAAGAAGTCAGGGTTCAGCGGTAATAATGCTGAACCAGGTTGAAATCACCACATTAGTTAAGCACAAGGAGGATCAATGCACACAACATTTTTAAAGTACATTTTACTTCAGCTGGTGGGTAGTAAATATAAAATTTGGAATAGTTTCCTGACATATGTCATACTGAACATGCTTCATTTCATATTTGGGGGACAGAAGATGTTCACATTCTCCTGTTGCAATACTACAGAAATAGCTAAGAACGAAAAAAAAACCATTACCTAGTGATAATAAGCAAAGTCCCAATATAATCTCTCTGCAGGTCATTACTCCACTAATCAGCCTGTGCAAGACACTACTGTCACTGACATAGGTGATCAGGGCCTCTGCAAACTTGGCATAGCAGGAAATGTTCACAGGAGCACAGCGATGGAAGAATGGAATAGGTGCACTGGTGATACAAGAAAAAAAAATCAGAAAAAAAATTACTCCTATGTAATATAAATGCCACATCAACACACAAATGGAAGGTGAATTGATGCAGTACACTCCACCCTCATAAACATTCTAACCAGGAGCTGCAAGATTAACATAAAGGTGCTGTTATAAATGAGAATGACTGTAATGAGTTGCAATGCAATTCCTAAAAATCAAGACACCTTGGCAAGAGGGTAGAATGCACATTTTGATGTTTCCCACCCACTCATTCAAACCAAAGCAAAACTCACCATTCCAAATGACGAAATTAAAAAATAATAATGCTCCACTATTTCAACATGTCAGAGTGAAATACATTTAAGTTTAATCAGAGAGGTTGTAAGGCATTTTTGTAAATTTTTCAGGTTCACACTGTGGAGAGCCTCAGGAAGACAGACTCCCATAACTCACAGATGTAACTGCGAAGAAGCTGCTGCCCAGCTCATCCTAGAGACCACAGTATGGCATAAGAGAGATGGTGGCATTTTCCACATGGGTACCAGGATCCAAAGAGCCCTTTGTACAAGGCACAAAGTATTTGCCAGTGCCCCTTCCATCATGCCTTCATGCCATAATGAATGCTGTTCTGGAGAGTTTCCCGATCTTTCCCTTGGAAGAGGAATGAGGTGGCAAGAGAGCCCCCAAAAGCCTTGGTACATGTGGGGAACATTGTGCACAGTTCTGATCCTAGCCACAGACCAGGATCAGACCAATCTGGTTGCAGACTCTTTCTAGAAACGCTTTCAACAAATATCAGAACAGAGAGGGGGCTAACTTTGTAGCAAAAAATATGTGCTAAAATACCAAAAATACAATGTAGAGTCTAATGTGGAAATGCAAACTTCTTCTCAAAAGTCAAAACTAATGTTCTATTCTGAAGGGTCAAATCCCCTGTTCTAACACATTACAATTAGTTGTTAATTACAAATTCTACCCATTTTACTGTCGAACAGTTTAAAGCTGAAGTCTCATCTCATTGCTTTCATAAGCATATAATCCTCTCCATCTTAAACAGTCAAGGACATCCCCACAACTGGATCCTAGACATTTTGCATGGAATTAAGTCCCACTGATTTAACATCCTGTCAATTATTTTTTTCTAGTCTTGCTCATTAGGCAGCTGCATTGCTGCTGCCAAAATTTTTACCAGTCATATTTATTTTTATTCTTTTTGCAAAGAATCTTTTGCATTTTTATTGCAAGACACTTGTCTTTCTAACTAGAGTCAATGACTAGAACCACTCTTCCATATTAAATAATTTTTTTAAATTTAACCCATAAGGTTCAACTCACTCCAAATTTGTTCCTATTGTCTTACTTGCAAGGTTCAACAAGGCTATGGCAAAGAGGGTATATAATGCCTTTGGGGTACTCAATTTTCAGTCAGAGATGCAAAACCTACTTATTTTAATTGGAAGTCTTTTGAAATATTAAACTTTCACTTCAGGCACAAAGAACAGAAAATCCTGCTCCAACCTCCCCTACCCCTTTCTCATGTATTATTTATCTAATGCAAAGAAACCCACATAATAAAAACAGGCAAATGATTAGTCACTGCTTGGGAGAAAACTATCACCTGCTTACATCCAGAGATGTTTAGAGCCCACACTTCTACATAACTGACAAGCAGTTCTAAAGTAAAAGTGAGCTATGATGATTGAGGCATAATTCATGCAAACAGTAGAGAAAGTGGTTAAACTGGTCTGGGGATCTGCAACTTCAGACTGCCCCCATCAGTTTGCCACTCCCCTCAGGCCACTAACTGCGGTGGCTGCTTAATTTCCCCCATCACTAGTCAGAAGTGGGACAATCCAGGAACGGTTTTATCACCTTTTCTATTTGTCTGAATGAGACCTGCATCAATGCATTGCAAATGCTCTTTAAATCTTCCCAGTTAGAAAGTTGTGCCTTCTCTAGAGAACGTAAAAAAAAAAAAACAGGAAAAAAATCCTGCTTAATTTTACATGACAGAACATGCTTCTGTAAAAGAAAATAAATGCATAAAGCAACATTTTTTAAAAAAAAATGCTGATAGTGCTTCTTAGGCAAAGAGTAACTTAACTATGTAAATAATATTCAAAGTCATGAAATCAAATCAAGGTTCCAAAGTCTGAATGAACCCAAAAAGTATTATTTTAAGAAAATATTGTTTTCAAATAGAAAGAAGCAAAGCTTGACTGAACGGATAGCACATTATAACATTAGGCTTGAAACCTTAGGACTGTATCCCAGGAAAAAATACTCATGATTGAAGTGAAAGTCACCACAGTTTCCAAACAGGAAGAATTCAATAAAAGGAATTGTCTGTTATGTCAAAAGCAATGCACTGCCATACAAGAACAGGTTGCTTGGCTGTAACAGTAGTTGTTCAAGTGGTCATCTGTGCAGACAAGCACAATGGAGCTCTGTGAATGGGCAGGGACAACTTTGAAAGCTTTCAGAGCTTTGTCAATCATTCTGGTATGGTTTGGTATGGAGGATCCCAATGCTTTGGGGGGCCTTGCACAGTCGTGTGCCTCAAGTGCAGGTAAAAAGCCGACTTCCTCAATTCCTTTGAGAACTACCATCAGTTCATCTACTGGAGTCACACCCGCAAAGGGGACAGGCAGGTATGTCGAGTGTCTGCACAAATGACCACTAAAAGAACTACTGGTACAAAAAAGGAACATGTCATCTTCCTTCATGGTCTCAATGCAGTCACAGGTAGTGGCGACTACCTAGCTGTTTTTACTTAGAGGTGGTTACAGGTCAGTTACGAGAAGATGCTCTGGAGAACAGCGTACTCAAACGAGGGATTAGCTTTTTTCCTTATGTCCAGGGCCTGAACAAATCTCCACAACAGAGACCACGAAGAAGAACTGATGATACATCACTCAAGTGGCGATCACTGTACTTGGAGTATGTAATATACCGTATTTAACTATATATAAGTACAGATGGAGTTAATTGTTCTGTCTTGCTAGCAAGTGTTAACATAATCTTTGTCTTTAGAATCTTGGCCGTTGGAGGGAAAACAAGTCTATAGCCTCCCTGGGCTAACTAAATTAATGGTATTGTTCTTTAAATCCTGGCCAACCACCAACCCCTCAGCCAAAGATGCAAAATGCATAGCCTGGGGGGAAAAATTGTTTTGTTCTTTCAAGTCCCCACAGTGTCAGTACAGTTACTTATTATTGTACTGAATGCTTGCTGAGGAGAATGATTATCTAGCACATCTAGAACTATCTGGTTTTATGTGTAGAAGACAAAATCTAACTTTGCTATAATGAATAAAAAATTAGGTCAGTGGATACTACATGATGTCTTGGAACAAATGGGACTCTTGAGAATCAAGCACATGAGGTAAATTTCTATTTCAGTACTTCTGATTCAGATACGTATGAGATGTACTGCCCCTTCTCTAATAAGAAGCAGAAGAATACATTTATACACAGTAGCCCGCTGCTCTTTATTAATGGTTGTTGATTATATCCAGGGATGTTACACATATTAATGGAATTGCAACTTCTCTCAAGTATAAGCCTTAATTTAATAATTATTAAAACCCAGTACAGGAATGGGTGATTCTACAGTAAGCAAAAAAAATATTGTTTATATTTCTGCATGCTAGATCAGGCCTTTATTTTGAGCAAGATGCACCAACTTCTTTTTAAAAATTTCTGAAGTTCCATATAATATTGGCATGAAACTAGGAGTGTCTCACAAATCTATCTCCTTGATCTGCAAAACAAAGAGAAGCTTGATTAAGGAAGGAAATTTTCCCTAGTAAATATTTCCCTCTTTCCTGGATTCTAGAAACCCTCTGTTTGAAAACAGCTATGCAAGAACTGCATAGGAAGCTGGCTGTGTAGAGTTCCTACCCATGTTTCCTGGCAAAAAAGCATTGGGACACAAAGAGAGCTCTGCATATGTGAGATTAACAGGCCTGCTGAGAAGCCCTAGCAGAAAGTTTCTTCTATCTCTGTAGTGTCTACACAGAAATTATATGAATTGAGAAATAAAGCAGTGATTCCTAAACTATGGGTCGGGACCCACTTATTCTTGCTATATTCCTTTTGTGAGTGCTAACAGTTTGAATTTTCAGGAAAAGTTTTTTAAAATTTTGTTTTCAGTTCAGTGCTTTTACATAGTATTTTGTCCTAATCTTGCTTTCTGTCAGGGATGTTCCATGGTTGTGGAATTGCTGCAGTCCAAGCATGCCAGTTTGGATCCAGGAGTGTCATTTGATAACGTCAGAGTGATGGCACTTCTGGCCATGACATCACTTTCAGGTTAATGCCATCACTTCTGGTGGGTCCCACACGAATGCTAAAAAGTGGGTACGGATGCTACAAAGTTTGAGAACTACTGGAATAAAATGTCAGAAAGGAGAATGACAGTTCTGTCTTGCAAGAAGGACCTAGTTCCGTCTTTCTCTTCAGAAAACCACCTTTCAGTTCACCTAGGGACTCTAGTTTACAGTATTACTGCAGTAATGCTTTTAATAACATGGCTTCCTTTAGCACTGGTTTGTCACAGTGCTCTTGTTCTGGCATGATTGACATCTATTCTAAAGAATGGGAGCAGTGCATTCTGAGCCAAACAGTGTCCATTTTTTGGCTATTAGATCAACAATGTCTCCAACAGCACTGCTTCAGAATGCTACTTCTGGGGAAAGTATTGCCTGTGCTATCCAATGTATTGCTGTACTACCGGAGCCAGCACATCCATGAGGCCAAATGAAGCAGTTTGATAGGGGCACCCATCTCTGTCTGTCTACTTGCCTCCATTCCTTCACTTCCTCTTTCCACAATCTGGATTGAAAAAGAAGAGGGGCACAATGTGGAAGAGCAAACATGGAGGGGACGGGTGTGAGCTACAACATTGAAGGGTTGGAGAAACAGATGCGGATAACACATCAAGTAAGGGTGGGAGAAGTATTTGGCATGGCATGGCAGGCATCAAGGACTTGAGTCAGCCCTTTGTACAACTAACTGAATACTCTTAATGCAGCAGCCACTAATTCCTCTCTTCCAACTTCTAAATTCCAACTTGCATTTTTTTTAAATAAAACTCCTACCTTTCAATTCTGCATAGAAAATGATGCAGTCAGAACTCTATAATGCTTCAAGAAAAATTGATAAACAGCATTCTTGCTTACTAAACAAACTATGATTGGGTGAAGTGCATTATGCCCTAGACAACTCAAAATCAAGAGGAAAAGCAATTATTCTATTGCTTGTTTACTTCTGAAAGAAAAAACAAACTTCTAACTATATAGTTAAGAAAAATATGTTGATCCCAAGAAAGGTATGTTTGAGGGTAGATAATCAATTCTTGAAGGATACATGAGGAAATCAAGAAAGAACATTTGGTACAGGTTATGCCTCTAAAGATAACGCTAATAATTTTTTTTTCAAAATTTGCAAAATAAGTTAAGTGTCTTTTATTCAGATGAGTTGCTCATTGGAGAAGATTTCAATAGTCATAGACTCCAGACAGATTCTACAAAAAAAAAAAATCCTTCTCCTTTAAAGAAGTTTACATTGAAAATAAATCCTATTTCTCTAACACATGTATAGTGTTTTCTTAATATGTGATGAGGCTGTTCTAAACTGCGCCATAAATCTCACAACTGAAAAAAAGAAAAATGAATTACTTTCTGTTAAAACACTCCATGACTTGAAGAAATCTAAATTTTAGATGAAAGGCACAAGCTTTTCATTCATCATTACATACTGTATGCCCATCTTTATTTTTTCAAGAGTCCCATTTCCAATCCCCTCTATTATCATGCTATTCTGCTATTAGTATAGAAAATCTAATACACCCTAGCAGGCACTGTCTCAAGTAATCCCTTAGTCCTTTACTACTTATATCCCTTATTACTTAACTAAGTAATCCCTTATTACTACTACTAACAGAACTTGTTTAATCAAATCTTATTGGATCAAATCAAAAATTGGTCTTCCCAGTTTTGAGCCCAACTGCACTATTATATATACTGGCTGGTAAAATGAAATTAAACTTTTATAAATGAGAATTAAAATGAGTATTCCCTTTTGTAAATCTCATGATGTGTAGAAGTTCTATTCACTTAGCTTGTGGTTGGTTCTGTTCACATCAGCCATTTAGGCATGCCCTGATATCTGCTGGGGTTCCATTCTGGACCCCACCGTGGATACCTGAAACCGTGGATACTGGGGATGCCTTTTTAAAGATAGGGGAACATCTGCGGTTTTGCTGCAACAAGGTAAAAAAAGATTTGTTTAGTGTTCCTCTATCTTCTTAATAGGAATCCCAGTATCCATGGATACTGAATCAGTGTATACCGGGACATACCTGTATTGAGTGCAAGTGAAGCGGTCACAAATTTAAGCAGTCTAGCCCTTTTGTAGTTTTTTTTTTTTTTTAAAAAGGGGGAGGGTTAGAAACATAGATGTCATCAAAAATTAACAATGTTTGAACTGAATAATAGAATATTTTTTCATAGAGTTAATCTGCTAAAGTTAGTTAATGCATCATTTTGTGTGTTGAGAAAATATAACAAGCAGTACAATTTTTTTTCCTAGATTGAAGTGTTAAGGAAAGTAGCTCAAAACAGACAGACTATGAAGAAGGGAATGACTAGACAGGTTTGCATGTATGTGATTCTAGGATTTTTTTGAACTGTAGGTTGGGAAACTTGGGAACAAGATATTAACAACACAGGACAAGTTGGTTGGATGTATATTTGCGTGAAATGCAAAAAGACATAACTTTTTGTTATGTTATGTTATATATATAATGGATAAATGTCCATGCACATGCACCAAACACAACCCCAAGGTGCTTCACAGCTGCACAACCAAGCCACCCCAAATTCCTTTAAGGTTGAGATTGAATGGTAGAAATGAAGTCAAGACAACATATTTTGGAATGTATGTTTTAAAATCCATTTTTACAAGTACAGCATGTGAAATGTGGAATAGGAGATTTTTTTTTAGAAGTATTTCAGTTAGAGGGGACTGCTATAAATATATCCTGCCAAGTTGAATTGTCGATATGGTCATTGAATGATTTGACATCATATTAACAAAGAATTAAGTTTTTACACAGAAATAAGTAATTGTTTACCTCTCTGGAACTGGGAGCTTGGGGCAAAGATTTTCAGCCCCTGGATCTGTAGTATATTCAGATGGCTTTAGTTCATAGCTACATAAAGTAGAACCTGTTTAAAGAACAAAAAGCAAAACAAAGTACATTACTTGAGGAGGAACAATCCAATGTACAGCCATTGATATTTCAAGCATAAACATCTATTGTAACACTGATACCAGGGACAAGTACAAGTGAAAGAAAACATTTCATTTTGGTCTTCAATAATATTTTATTTAAAGGAAGGCTGGGTGTGAGATTACGAACACAAACTGGAGGCCACTTGGAACAGCCTCTGTAGGCTGTGCGTTGCAACAGTCATGATGTATAGAGTGACTTGCTGCATGTACTGACATTATCACATCATAGAGAACTTCCAGGCTCATTTTGTGACATGGAGATTCTCCAAACAGGGACATCAGGGCCACACACAGAGGCTCTTACAAGCCATTTCCACATGACAATTATAACCAGGCCTTATTCAGGCTAGCAAATGGTTTCAAAGTAGCAGTTTTGAATTTCATACGATAATCATGCTTCAGAAATTACAAAACTGGAGTGCTATTTCTAATGGTCCCAAAGATACTTATAAAACTCTTCATCCAAGCCCTGTTCTCCTAAAAAAGAGTCTGGCCAACTGATTATTCCTATAATAAGCACCCATCCAGCTTGGTGAAGAATAGTACCTCTAACATATCAAAGGATTATGGCATCTTTCATTCTGTTAGCGAGTGTTAGAGCCTCCCTAGCTTGTGGAAATAAACCAGCTTGCTGGTTTTTATAATACCAAATAATACCACCCACTGTGAACTAAAACAAGCCATATGACCTTATAATCTCACACCTGCATCCAATATTATAAACAACAGTGTTGGAGGTATATTAAACATTGATAACACACAGCTCACAGCTCAAGAGTCACTACCACCTGCAGGTCTTTTACTGGCACTGCCCCTCCCTTTATCACCTTTATTCAGTTCCAAAGCAATTAAGCTTTAGATTCCTGAGGCCTGCTCAGCCTTCTGAAGTCAGTCATGTTTCTGGGCTATCACTGAAAAGCCTTTCCTGAACTGAAAGAGCTCTTCAGGAAGAAACTGGGAGGTACATTAGTTGCATATTTAGAGTCATTCTCCAGATGGATCTCTAACTACCATGGTTCTACAGCCCAATCCAATATCCAACATTCTGCCTTTTCCAACTGCTTAGGGCAGTAGATTTGAAACTTCCTATTCCCCCCTTCTCAGGCAACTCTTGGTGCAACCATTGTTTGTTCAAACAGGAAACTACTGCTTTCCTAAATAAAGAGCACAATCCTATACCCCCCTTGCGCCAGCGCTACACTCTTGCGCCGGCCGAATGCTGTCGCAAACATGCCGTCAAGCACATCAGCGTCAGTGGTACAGTGCTGGACCGGCGCAAGCAGCAGCATCAATGCTCAAGCACCGCTGCAACCGCCAGCAGCGCCATCCTTGTGCGGGTTGAGCGTCAGTGGTTGGCGCTGGGCCTCGCTGAGGGTGTTCCAGAACATGCCGGGGGTGTAACTGGGCGGCTCAGTGGGCGGAGACGGGGGTCGTGACGCAGGATGGCCATAGTGCCAAATCCTAAACCCTGTCCCCAGCCTTGGCAGCCCTGATTCAGGCCGCTCCTGTGCACGTGCACCTGCACCTACAAAACAGCAGGCGCAGATCCGAGCAGGCTCATAGGGCTGGCTGGGGCTTACGCGGGTGCAAGGGGAAAACCTCCCCTTGGCCTGCACTTCGCTGCTGCTGCTGCATCCTAATGGGCTTTAGGGTACAGCCCTGTTATGTCGGCCTTACTTAGGATTGAGCTGAAAATCTATGCATGCCACGGGAGCACATTCTAAAGCAGGGGTGGCAAACCTTTTTGAGAATATGTGCCCAAAATGGGTAAAAAATTTCCAAAATGTCTTGGGTGCCCATGGTAATTTTGAGCAGATCATCATCATCATCTTTGCACAGTTTGGGATCCCAGCCTGCTCTGCTACCTGCTCATATCAAACACAAGTGCTGTGGACCAGGCAGGCTGCAGGTCACACTTCTCATAAATAAACCAAAGGGAAGGAATCCAATCTCCTGTCCCTTCCTACTTGCAGGTGGGAAGAGGCAATCTGGTGCATTCTTCCCCCCATTCTTGAGTCACTAGAACAGTGCTTCCCAAACTGTGTGCTGGGACCCACTGGTGGGCCACAACCTGATTTTAGATGGGTTATGAAGTGGTGGGCAGAGCCTCCACAGGTAATAGCAAGATCAGATAATTAATTGCCTCAAGCCCTGAGGCCATTCAAAAATCACAAAGCTGCTCTTTGCCCTGCAAAGAGCTCAGCTTCTGGGGTTTGCAAGGAGTTGAACTCCAATAGCTTGCAAGTATGTATATAGAGAAATAAATGTGTCTTAGAGTGCAATCCTAACCAGGAGTTAGGCTGGCACAATTAGACCAGCAAAGTTTGGCTGGCACAAGAGACAGTGTAACATATGTTTGGTCCACTCTTGGAGTCAGAGGCCAGTGCACAGACATGCACCATCCTCCCTGATTATGAAAGTGGTCTTTTTGCTGGCCAAACTTTGCTGGCCTAACTCCAGGTTAGGACTGCACTCTTAGTTGCTGCCCCCTAATAAAGAATTTAAAAAAAAAACATTTTTATGGGATTTTTTTCCTGGGGAGAACTGGGAAAGGATGGAAAGCATTCATAATTATGAAGATTATTAGGGATACCTCATTAGGAGAAATGAATCAAGTTTTTCTGTAAATAAATAAAAATACTACTTGTAAGTAAATAAAAATATTATTTCTTTCTAGATCTCCTTTTTAAAAGATTCTTAAACCCAGGTGGGTTCCAATAAGAGTGTTATTAAAAAAAAGTGGGTCCCGATGCTACAAAATATGGAACCACTACACTAGAAGAACTGGGGGGCGGGGAGAAGCTCACTGTGCTGTGTGCTCATGTGGGACTTAAAGTTCAAAGAGAATATGTCTTTTTAAATTCTGTGCAAGAATGGAGTGAGGGAAGGGCTAATCACATGTGTGCCTTCCTTACAAAGCATTTAAGGTTGATGTACTCTGTGCAAGTATGAAGCAAAGGGAAGGAAGCGTATTATTCAATTCCCACTTGCCTTTAGTGAGTGGTCCTTTTTTTTGGATGCCGCCGTGGGCACATATGTCACAGATTCACCACTCCTACTCTAAGATGTGTTTGTGAGGTACTAGACAAGCCTGCTGGGACCAAATGTTTAACTTAGATTATACTCACCATTCTCCTTTGAACTGTACATTTCAGGCAAAGACAGATAATGATGGACGTGCTTACTTTCAGGAGGTGCTGTGTTTGCCATAACTGATTGTCTCTTTAAGGAATCCTGACATCCTTCCAAGAAATGTCATGTTTCCTAAGAACACGGTCTTAAAGTCACTGATCTAGGGTGATGCATACAATCAGTTATGATACTTACCAAATGGCAGCTATTCATTATTCTTTTATGGTGAAACTTTGTTGTGAATGAACCCCACAGTCACATTTATATTTAAGCATGTTCTGAAAATACATATTTATTTTAAATTTCTCCTCAACCAGTGTTTAAATATAAGCTCAACAGCGTTTCTAAACAGAAGAACGATAGGGAATATGTCGCCACATGGTGACATTTCCCCCTTTAAACACAATCCTATAATCTCTTTCATTTGACTTTAGTGAAAGAAATCATTGTCATAGTTGTCAACTAAAATAGCTGGGTGACTTGACTCAAAATCTAGTTTCACAATAGCCGTCTTTCATGTACAGCAGCAAAGTGTAACAGAAGCCACAAGCTATATACAGAATACTGCAAAGAAATCCTTTTTGATTAGCCAAAGAACATAAATCCTAGCTACCAAGAAAGAGAGGACCAGAAAAATAGGAGAAGATCACAAGTCTCCTGAAAATGGTGGGCAAATCTTTGCAAAGCTTATAGTTATTTACGCTATCAAGAAGCATTTCTAATCTGAGCTCTCATAAGATAGTCCCATTTCTTCCACTCTTGGACAATCCCTCCATACATTTCAAATGGATTTTTAAAAAGTGCTCAAAAACACTTTTTTCTCACTCTGTCACAGTCATCAGTGCAAACACAATCTATGAGGAAAGATACCACCACTCCCAACAGCCAAACGCAAAACACATTGCTTCAAATGTCTTTCCCCCCCCCTCAAGTCTTTTTATAGTGCCTACATAAATGTACATGACAACACTGACAGTTACAGACAGTTCTAGGCTATTACAAAAGATGCTGCCAAGGACCCCCACACACTACTACTGAACCATGAAACATCAAACCAAAACATCTCATGTATCCATTACAGCTTCTCAAAATTGCTTTTTTGTTGAAATAATGGCTTTGGGCTACATGCCATCTGAAAGAAATCCAAGGGTTAGAAGAATTAGTTTTTCCATATCACCTGATCAGCTCTAGACAGTAATCTCATTCACACCAACTTGGGAGTAAGCACTATTTTAAATCAGTGGAAATTGCTCCTGAACAAGCGGCCATGCGATTGTGCTGATAGTAAGAAAAATTTTGCCTCCCATGATCATTTCTTGGTTTTGAGATTTGTAGTTTACTTTGGGCATTCACTATATAGCATCTAACACACACCTAAAATCCCTGCAGTAATTGTATCTACAAAAAATGTTACTTATTTCTCATAGACCTATGTTGTACTGAAACACCTATACAGCATCTTCTGCAAGTACTAGATATCAGATTGAACCAGAAGTATGGGTTGGGTAAACATCTGTTGAAACGGATACAACGCCACTGTTTTCAGCTGTAATTAAATGCATCCATCATAATAAAGAGACAAAGGGCAGTAACTTGCAGGTAAGAGACAGCCACGGCCTGGAAAGCTATTGAATTAATATGGCCTCCAGTAAACTGAGCCAGACCTCCACTATCCTTCTTAATAAAAAGACCTACTAGATGAGACTGTCTATTGCAGCATCAAGCTTCCAACAGTAAAGACCCAGATGTTTTTGGAAAGTCCACAAAGCAAGGCATTAAAGCAACCCTCTCTCCCCACGCTGTTAGTTCCTCAGTTCCTCAGAGACATACTGCCTCTCAGAACAATTTCACTTAACTCTTGCTCCTAGTAGCCACTGATAGACTTACAGTGCAATCTTATGCATGTTTACTCAGAAGGAATCCCCACTGGGTTCAATAGGACTTAGGGCCCAATCCTATCTTGACTTTCCAGTGCCACTGCAGCCACAATGCAGCCCTGAGAAATAAAAAGAGAACAAATGTTTCCTTGCCTGGAGGCAGCCTCTGTGACTGCCACCCTACTGCAGGCTGCAATGCATGCCTCATTGGCAAGACAGCACTAGCACTGGAAAATTGGATAGGATTGGGCCCTTACTCCCAGGTAAATATGTATAGGACTGCAGTCTTATCCTCCACAATTTTGTCTAATTGTTTTGTAAAGCCATCTAAATGTGGACATCACCACACCGTGTCAGTTATTTTCATAACTATGTATTGATTGAGAGGCACCTTCTCTTGTCAATCAATTTCATTGAGTCATTATTTCAAATCTGTTATCTTCTCTCTCACACACAACACAATTCAGAATTACATAAACGCTCATCATGCCCCATTTTGTTGGGTTTAAAAAGCCAGTCATCTTTAGGAAAAAATACAATTTTAAAGCTCAATGTCTGCCCTTGTGAGGAAGGTTTTTCAGTCCCTTGATCTATCTGGCTTCCCTTTTCTGTATTTTGTACAAGGCCATTCACAATAATGGAAGGACTTTCTGCCAGAATGTCACGTAAATTCAGCCCCTGCATTTGTTGGATGCAGTTGGTGAAGGACCTCTCTCTCTCTCTCTCTCTCTCTCTCTCTCTCTCCCTCCCTCCCTCTCCCTCTCTCTCTCTCATATTGCACATTGTACCAGGCAAGGATCATTGGCATCCATTTTGGCTAACTTCCCCCCATGGCTCTAATCCTCACCAGGGGCGTAACTAGGGTGTGGCAGGGGGTGGCACGAGCCATGGGCGCCATCTTGCAGGGGGCGCCGTTCGCATGGCGCCCGCCCCCCCAAATGGTGCCTACGGCCCGCCCGCTCCCTGCACCGCATTCTCCTCACTCCGGCTGGCCTTAAAGAGCCAGCCGGAGCGAGGAGAACGCGCTGCCACCCGGCGCCCCCTCCTGCTTCTCAAGGGGGATGGGGCGCTGGGCGCCGCCGTGTTCTGTTTGCTCCTGCCGGCCCTTTAAGGCCGGCATGAGCAAACAGAAAGAATGCAGCCGGGGCATTTAAGGCCTTTAAGGCCAACAGCAGCGAACAGAACACGGCGCCCCCGCTCTTAAAAGGGGCGGGGTGCTATGTCATGACATCACGATGTGACGTCATGATGTTGCGTGCCCCTAGGGGCGCATTTTCATTGGGCGCCATGGGCGCCCTTTCAAATAGATTCGCCCCTGATCCTCACAACTGTTACTGAATTGTCAATTACTCTTAAGACTGCTGCATTTGACATTGCTGTTCCTAAAATTAGTGTTAACTTTTATCAGTTACACAATCGGATGTCAGAATGATGTGCTTTAAGTAGAAATTGTACCCTGGTGGGGGTTTTTCATTTTGATTTTATAAACAGAGTTAGCTTGTGGCTTCCATGGTAAATATTGTAGTCTTTCATTCCTATGACAAATACACATTTCACAGAAGTGAAAGTTTGCCCATTTGGGGTATGCTTTTGGAACACTTGTTAGCAAACGCTAGTGTGACTGAAACAAATTAAAGGGCAAATAGCTGTAAGCTGGGCCTTTCAAATCCCACTATGTCAATGATCAACCATTTGAATTTGTGTGACTGCAATGTTCAGCTAAATGTTTTATTCTTTAATTTCCTTTCAGTTGACCTACTGAGGCACATACAGGTGGAGTCTTTTGGATGGATGCCAAAAAGCATGTTAAATGAAATCAATTTAAACACAAACACATTCCTTCAATTAGCAGTCAGCGTTTTTAAAAAAAGCTTCTCTTACCATGGCAATGTGGCTGCAGACATTCTATGGAAGCTTAGAACAGATTAGTATCAATTCGCTTTGAGATAAGACCTCTTCATTTTGCCCCTAGAGCAAGGTGAAAAAATGCAAAACGGAAGTGATTAATTATCCTTCCTGGTTCCAGGGCAAGTAAGGAGGTCTTATCTCAGAACTAATGGATAGAATCTGTTCTAAGCCACTGAGAATGCTTGCTGCTGCATTGCCATATAATAGTAAGAGAAGCTTTTTTAAAAATGCTGCTAATTAAAGGAACATGTTTAAATTAAACAAAGAGCACTTCTCCTCCTTCAGCATTAAGTCAACTCAGCAGATAGGAAAACCGCAGATGACAAGGCTGTACCTGTATATTCTTCACCTTTTGGCTATATATCTTACCTTGTACTTGTGGCTTGGATTTAAGAATTCTGAATAAGGTATTGTAGACATGAGCAATGAGGGCCAAAGTACTTTATGAAGCAGTACTTTAACTCTAAAAGTGCCATTTACTACTATAACATTTTGAGGGTTAAATATCTGCTTTACAGAAGGCATTTTTGCCATAAAAACATCACAGAGGGAAACAAATAACTTCTACCTCCGTAGTGCATTCTGAATCCAAAGTACAGTCCCATGCAACTAGTACATATGACTAAACATACATGTAATGGCATACTTATGTATTCAATGTCATTTGGTCCTTAATTAGGATTTTAATTCTAGAGATGGTCTCATTTTCTAGAGATGGTGCTAATGTAACAGTTTCTACTGACAGGAACAGATGCACACTGAATCTTCTATTCAGCCCCAAATTGATTTTGTAGTCTAATTTTAGTTTTCTGTTTTTTTGGTATGGCTTGGGAGAATTTCTATGGCACAACCACAGATAGCTACTATTAGGTTATGTTTAACAAGCAGCATCCCTCTTTGGAACACTGGTAGGTCATATCAGGATACTTCAGCATTTTTCTCCTGATCACAAATTCCCAATGACAGGTAGCTATATGGCACCACTACACAAAACACCAAGGTACGGATAGCAAATGACTAATAACAACACCTACGTTCTATTTATTTGTTTATCTGTCAAGACCAGTGGTTCCCAAACTAGTGGATCGCATACTTGTTGTGGCTGAACGGAGTCACTATGGAGCTGATCAGCCAGCGTGGGAATGTGTGAGAAGGCCAGCCGGCAAAAAAATGGAGTACAACCTTGAGGACCTGTCCAGGCTGGACTTATGATTACCTGCTGAAGCTCGATGGCATGCAGCCAGAGGACAGAACCACACTGTGAAGGCTACACCTGGGACTGAGGATGCGGTGAATCACAAAATACTGTATATTTGTAAAAAAAACAAATGGTGGTTGAAAAATGGTGGTTTAGACTAGCCCGCCTATGTATGCTGCCTTGGGCATTTGCTTCAGCATGGGAAAGGTGGGATATAAATTCTTCAAATAAATCCTCTTACACATATGTAATCCTCCTATTCACAATGGGTCTCCTTGGACCTGCACTAGCAATTTCGCTAGTCCATGTTTGAGGAGAGAAGAAAGGTGAGGCTGCAGGAAAGGGCAATAGTATCTGGCACACCCCATCACCGCCAGAGCTCTCCACCTCACAGCCACCCCACCCCATTATGCCCCCTTCATTGCCCAGCTTCGCCTCTGCACTACTTCCCTCCTGCCTCACCCGCTATCTTACCTGCTCTGGCAGATGGTGGGAGAATTGACAATGGAAGCGGGAAGGCTCTGGCTTTCCTGCCATTGCGCTACTAAGTGCTCTGTCATAGCACTTTTTATGACTGCCACTGACTGCTTTATAGCTTTATAGCAGTCAGCACCAGTGGAAGAGGTGCTGCAATGACTGACAGTGTGGATAGGATTGGGCCATAAGAGATATTCTTTTTATTGTGGAGAAAATATAGCACGTATATGGCACTGATTTTGCTGAGATGGATTGAAAGGTGGGGTCAGACTGTAATGTCTGGGGAATCCCACATTCAGATATATGACATAGTCCAGTTTCTTCATTATGGTAAAGAGGTGGGGAAATGAATGTATGTGCCCAATATTATTAACAGCTTGATATTTCTGTTCAGAAAATAGCAAATGGGCAAAGTTTTGGTTGCAAGTTCCACAAAAATCAATTGGTTTTATTTTTAATTAAATGCTCCTCAAGTGGGTACACTAAATCTATTTCTCCAGTAATCTGGATTTTTTTTGGGGGGGGGGCAATCCGTTTTTAAAAATTGAACCTAGGATATTGAGAACTTCTTGCTACAGTTGGTTTTATTCATTTAAAGTTTTTTCTTAGTAACTGTTGAACATTCTTTACTGTAATACTCCATTTTAAACACTTCATCGGTCATTGCCAGACTTATAGCAAACATTATTTAAAATGTTATCATTTAATTACATTTTCTTTGGCAGTAAACCCGATTCACAAAACTCGAATGAACTTTAAGACAAGCAAAAAAAAATAAAATGAATTAAAACCCCCAAATAAAAAATGAGTTTAAAATCAATTTGTAGCTTAAAATAATCTGATGCCACAATTGAAGAACAAAAAAATTATGTTCAAAAAGTTTTTAATTCCAAGCTTAGGGCTTCATAGATAAGCCTTCTACTCAAGCACTCCTTCCTCCCCATTCCTAGATTTCTCATGATCTTGCAGCCAGTCATAGTTTGCCATTACAACCAATTGCAAATAGTCTGAACTGGGTGAAAGTTATATCATTTGATGCTGCCTAAAAGAATATTTCCTGAAAAGGAGCTACCTCATCTGGGCATAAGGAGCCCCTAACAATGGCAGTGGCAGAAACACCAGAAAACAGGGCAGAGGCATTAACATCATATCCCTGCTGTATTTATCATAACTGCCCCACCATAGCCTTTTATTGTGTTGCATTGTAATATAAGGGTCACCTTAGGGATAATTTAAGTTGAAAAATGAAGTAGAACTCTGAATAAATCAGAATTGAGGGAGGAAATCAGAATGTGCAAAGAGAAGAGGTAGACATGGTGCACAAGAACAGTTTCATAAAATAGCCATACCATAATTTGTGTTTAGAGAGAGTGGGGGGGGGGGAGAGCATTTTTCTAATATCTAGAAGGCAAGAAAAATGTTTCTAGTTAACTGAATCAGATCCTAAAACATTTTAATTATGAAAACTGAACTAAGAATTTCCCCCCTCACAATGTCCATTAAATACTCTTGGAACAAAATTATTTGTTCTTATTACTTCAATCCAAATACCAGATTTCTCCTGATGGTCTGCATTTGCATCTATTTTCAAACAGGCTTACTCCAAGCACAAGCTGCTGCCCCACCCCAAGGTCACACAAAGTGAAGGCAGATTACAGTGTCTTTTCTGATAAAATCCAGCACCTCGGTTGAGGATTAGCACGTTAATGCTAATTTAAAAACCTGAGCAGGTTAGCATAAGAGACTAAAACTTTAGAGGGGGGAAACACTTTTAAAAGGGAGACTGCTTTATGCTATCACCTTTACTATTTGAGAGACAATTTCTCTGATCCTATTTATACTTTTAATAATCCATTTTTCAATTCTTTTGATACTATTTACTATTTGATAAAGATATAACACCCTGGTATGTTTCTTTACATTCTACATTTACCTTTCCAATGATATATAACATGATGGTATTATTCATAATTACAAATGATTTCACAATTTTGGCCACTAGTGACAAACTCAGCTTGTTGGCTCCCTAAAGATTGTTACTTGGTGCAATTGCACCCCCTTAGATGGAGATGCATTGGACCCAGTGATGTCATGCAGGGGGTACGCGGGGGTACGCGAGTACCGGTTCCTAGGATTACGGCTGGCCCCGCCCATACGCCCACCCACTCGTCGACTCCGCCCCCTGCAACGTTTGAATTTCCTGCACATTTGAGTTGCCTGCATGTTCTCAGAGCCAGGCAGGCAGGCAGGCAGCGAGCGGAGCCTTGCCTTCCCACTGAAAAATGAGCTGCTCTGGGGTTTTGGAACTGTTGGGTCACTTTAACATGATGCAAGGCCTCCTTAACATGTTCTGGGGGTGCTGTGGAATACTGTTGCAACTGTTGGGTCAGTTTAAAATTGTCTGAGGCCTCGAAAAGGACTTTTTTCATGTCACTTCCTGCCACGACATCACTTCCGGCTTATGACGTCACTTCCAGTGGGCGGGTCCCAACACGTGCCAATCAAAAGTGAGTACCTGTTCTTATATCATTTAGATGACACCACTGATTGGACCCCCAATTGCATCCCCACTGGAGATGCATATCACAATCATTTGCTAATCACCCGCTTCTGACGTCTAACATATTTTGTCTAGGTCAAACACAGGTATGCTCTATGTCAGGTGTGTCAAAGGTGACACACCACAACATTTTGGGTGATGCACCGATGTTCACCAACACCTGGCAACAATTTAGTTTATTTTACACAGTATTTCATTTTTGTAAATATTTGCTGTTTCTTTATATAACACATAACATCACACGTGATTGGACTGTATTTTTAAAATGAATATGTAAAGAATTATTTTTCTTGTTTGGGGTGGGGAGAATGACACACTAGCAGAGTCAACTTAGGTATTTTCCAAATTTTTGACACACCAAGCCATTAGAAGAAATGGGTGGTCAGAACTTGGAAGCAGTCAGGGTTTCATATGGTACTCTGGTCAGACCTCTCACCTTTAGAAAATTTTGAAGGAACATATAAAAATTGCACGTATAATACTCATCATAATATGAACATTACATGTACTGAAGCACAATGTAATTTGTCTACAGCAGGCACATGATAAGTTATGAACAATTTATGACTCATCACTCTGAAAGACCATCACCAATGTATTGTTGTTCTTGTTCAGTTGCTAAGTCGTGTCTGACTCTTCGTGACCCCATGGACCACAGCACGCCAGGCCTCCCTGTCCTCCACTAGCTTCCGGAGTTCGCCCAATTTCATGTTCATCGCTTTCTCTAACCATCTCATCCTCTGCCGCCCCCGTCTCCTTTTGCCTTCCATCTTTCCCAGCATGAGGGTCTTTTCTAAAGAGTCCTTTCTTCTCATCAGGTGGCCAAAGTATTTGAGCTTCAGCTTCAGGATTTGTCCTTCCAGGGAGCAATCAGGCTTGACTTCCTGTAGGACTGACCGACTGGATCTCCTTGCAGTCCAGGGGACTCTCAAGAGTCTTCTCCAAAAATGGAGAAGTCTCCAATGTATGGTGACCCATTAATGTTTCAACAGATCTCCTATTTTTCTTCTCTTTCTAGGACTGCAGAAACTGGAGCCATTAAGCTCCTGTCAGGTCACCATGCACATGGCAGGTGGTCTGTATTCATCTTGGTAAGTTTCCAGCTGTTCAGGCTAATGGTCCTGGGAAATATAAAAGAATGTCCAGAATACAGAGGGCACAGATGTAGAACTTTAGGATCAGACCAATTGCACACAAGAGTGATCCATGTGTCTAAACCAAGGCACTAAAACACCAATGCTTTTGCTACTAAAACACCCATGCAATTGCAGTGATTGTTTGCACATAGAAACTGGAACAGAAAATAATTAAAACAGAAATCATTATTATGAATTTGAGGGGGAAGTGATGTGTGCACTTCAGAAAGCTTATTCAAAAGAGACACGTGTTTAGCAATAGTCTGTGTTAGTGGTCTCCAAAACACAGGACTGCTGCTTCAGAAAAAAAAATGTCCCTGTTGTGCGCGGTGCTTACCGTTCCATGTTGCTGCTGCTTATCTTTCCAGCTGATCATTCCAGGAACTTCTGCCCAAAAATCTGGGAGCAAAGCCTGCTGGGGTGAGGGAACGCAATCAGCTGGAAAGATAAGCAGCAGCAGCACGAAATGGTAAGCACCGTGCACAATGGGGACGGGTTTTTGCAGGTGCCTGATCTGTCCCAAGGGTCGGGGTTTGGCACCTACTGCTCTGTGTGATTATACTACCATTAAAAGTTAACACGCACAATGAATTCTTATTACACAATACAAAAATGATCAATTCAATTTCCCATCACTACCCAACTTGAAAAAAAAAATCGGAAGGGGCATACCTAACTGCAGAACAGCTGGCAATAATCTAATTTTTTTTAAACGTTACTACCTCCAAATAAAATGTAACTATAATTCAACAGCCCAGACACCTCTCTGCTTCAATATTCCATCAAGTCTTAAAGATTATCTAAAGTCAAACCACCACAAGAAGTATGGAGCTGCTGGTGGAAACAAAACAAAAAATAGTTTCCTATTTTTGCTCTTCTTTTAAAAATAAAGTAAAATATGATAGGGTAGATAAATGTACTAGTGAAAAAAGCACTCCCTAAAAATGGTAGCAGAAAGTTCCAACAAACACTCCACAACCAGACTGTGAACCAGACCACAACCACTCCACAACCAGACCAACAAACACTCTTAGGCCAGACCCATATTTTATGTCAGTAGATATGTGTTCTGAGATCTTCAATATCCAAAATAACGCAAATATTGGGGAGAGGAGGAAAGACGTGCAGAGTAGGCTTGGCAAATGAGATGGAAGAGTGATTAACCTCTCCCCTGCTTACCAGTTCACTCCTTTAAATGACCGCCCCCCCCAAAAAAAACACATTATCCCAACTCCCATATGAAGCTGTCTTATACAGTTATCCTATTGGTCAAGATAGGTCAGCATTTCTTAAAGGGTTCTCCTGGGAACTCTGGGGTTCCTCCAGACTTCTTCAGGGGCTCCACAAGCACTTCGTAAGTGGCCACACTATGCCCCACACTGTGCTATTCCGTGCATGCGCCGACACTCGGGATTCCCCGAGATTCTGCACATGTACCAACATGGCTCCCGAAAAGGAGTGTGAATGTCTCCAGAGGCTGAAAAGTCGGAGAACCCCTGATCTACATAACTATTGTCAGACAACCACAGTGGAACAGATCTACCTGGAGATACCTGAATTGAAACTAGGACCTCCTGCACGCAAGTATGTGCTGCACCATTGAGTTGCACTTCTCCAGAACTTCTGGTTTTGAAGCCAAGTACAGGTATGACCCAGTATCTGCTGGGGTTCCATTCCAGACCCTACCATGGACACCTGAAACCATGGACACTGGTGACATTGTTTTAAAGATAGGGGAACATCAGTGGTTTTGTGACAAGGTTTTTAAAAAAGAGATTTGTTTAATGTTCCCCTATCTTTTTAACAGGCGTCCCAGTATCCATGGAATCTGTGGATAATTGAAACTGTGGTTCTGTAATCAGTGGATACAGGGGCTTGCCTGTATAAGAGAAGTAATGTAAACTTGCCTAGGTGGATGTTTGCAGGGTAGAATCAGCTGAAATGATTAAGCATTCCTTCTACCCATCAATTATCTCCTGCTAATGCCCTTCCTATACCTGCATTAATTTTACAACAAAATTTAGAAATTCCACATTTCTGTTACAAGATGTGGTTCTGCCCTCAGTAAGAACAGGGCAGAGGAAAATCACAGCAGAGGAATCACAGAGGAAAGGTCAAAGCACTTCTACAGAAGATGGACCAGTAGGGCATACATTAAAAGCCTCTAGGAATGCTTTTATTGTCTGAAAAGAAAAAAACCAAACAAAAAACAGGAAACGGCGGATTTTTTTGTTGCCCACAATGATGGCTGTAAATCACTTGTCACAAAATGTACATTTACTGTCAAAATTCCTATGACAAATTTGTGCACCCTTAAGCACCAAAGACTAATACATTTGCCATTTTCTACCATTTTCTATCAATTGATTTCACCAATTTAAATTAGTCTATTACACTTTTGTCCTTCTGACATAGATTGTTACTACAATATTCAGGCCAGTTTAAAGAAATCCCAGCTGATTTGACTTTTAATAAGTGAATCAATTAAGTCTGCATATATTTGCATATGAAACAATAGTTCTAGAAAAAGGGGAGGATTTTTCAAAAGAGATACAGGTGCTGTAGCAGGTACCCTTGGAAGAGACATTTCCATCTGTGTGAACTAGGACCAAAAATGCCTTTTCTAGGACAGTACATTGCACCTGCAGTTTGGAAAGAACCTGCATTTAAAATACCTATTTTAAAAAATCTGCTGTCTGGTCAATTGAACACGACAGTCCTACATAACACTGAGCAAAAATATAATCCATATATTTGTCTTTGTCTTACCATTAGTATCTGCAAATTTCTGAACATCGGCCAGAGTTTTCAACTCGCTCCGTGGGCATGCTGATACGCAGAGAGCAATGGACTTGATCTTCCGTTGTACTAGGTCTACATTGCATGGGTCCCAAAAGAACACATACCTTTCAGAAAAAAACACAATCAAGTATAGAGACAGATCAAATTTTAAAAGGCTTAGGGTTTACAGTCAAGAATATTTCTACCAGTAAGAATACTCCCATGTTTTTGTACAATCCTAATAAGCATTCATTTGAAAACATGCTTTGTGTAAAAGATTTCTATGCCCCTTTTCCAAGGCTTAATGTGCATTACAACAGCCATCTTTAAATAAAAATAAAAAATCCTTGTCCTTCACAAGTGCAGAGGCTGAAATTAACACAGAACCTAGGATCATTAAAAACTCAGAAATCCACGATAATGAAGCTCATTATATTGATGGATGTATACAGCCAGTCCTCATTATCTCGTAAGGTTAGGTTCCTGGACATCCTTGCAGATAGCAAATTTGCAGATAATGAACCATTGATCCTATGGGATCAATGGGGTTAAGTGCAAGGGGTACCTTATCTGCCATCATAAGAATCCAGCAGAGACTCCCAGCAAGCCAGAAGACTGTAGCAGGAAGTTCCAAAAGATCTCTGAATGCTGCAGACCCCTTCCAGAGGCTGTATGGATCTTCAGAATGGCACCTGCGAGCATGGACCTTACATTCTGCAACCAGAATGGCACCTTACACATAGCGAGTGGATGCTTCTGCTAGTCATTTTAAAAGGGTCAGTGCTGGTTGCAGGTGCCATTCTGAAGGTCCATGAATAGTGAACAATGAGGACAAAGGCGCAAATAACAAGAAAAGTAGCAATTCTGCCCCTCACAGGTAAGTTAATTCGTAGATAGCAAGTTCACATATAAAGAGGATCGATTGTATTTAGCTATTGCATGAGACCCACGCATGCTTAGTCTTAGGCAGTTACCAGGAAAAAAAGTGGGAGCTTTGGCAACAGAATCCCCTACTGGCGACAAAGGACTGCAGTATACTGGATAATAAGGAAATACCAGAAATCAAGCTGCTTCTAAAAATACAAGCACACTAGTGTCTCCCATTTCCCATTGATGCATTTCTTTCTGATCAGTTAACTCTCTTTGACTTATTATATTTCGTTAGGAACAACACACTCAGAAGTGTATTTCAGAAAGTATTGTACACTTGTATTATAAATGTGAATACTCACCAAACACACACCATTCAACAATTCAAAATCCTTCTATACCCACATTACTCACAATACTTCCTACATGCCTTTCATTTTAGAGAAAATGGATGGAACAATTTCCCAAATACTGGAGGGAAGACACACACCTGATACAGAAAGGTTGCAAGAAGCCTATTTCAATTGATTGTTCACAGTTACAGACTGATCTCCAAACACATTATAGCGCCACTATTCATCCAGCTTCAGCATTTCCACTGTAAAATGTATTTTACAGTCACAAATAAGCACCAAATCTTTATTTCATATTGAAGCCTGCAAATCTCCCTCTCCCACAACACAGACTAAAATACAAATAAAAGTGAAAATGTCATGTTAAAATCATAGATGGATGAAATTACTGAGAACAGCTTATTATTTTCAATATATTTTCCAGTTTGTTTTTAATGAATGTAAAATTCAGATAGCCATTTATGTGCTCAATAAATACCTTCATCTATAAATACCTTTATTTATTTATTTATTTATTTATTTATTTATTTATTTATTTATTTATAAATACCTTTATTATAAATAAATACCTTATAAAGACCTTTATTTATTATTAACATGTACCTTATATGTGTTCTAAATTCCTTACACAAAATAAGGAAATTTCAAAATTTGATGGTTTTGAAAACCAGCAGTGTGCACCAGCATCCAGCCTGGAACTTTAGGTGTGGTAAAATGCCACACCTGTAAAATGCTACATTTTATACCTGTAAAATGCTACATGCAATTTCTGCAAGATAATACATATGTACAGAAATGAATTTACACCCAATGACAGAAAACTCTCAGTTTACCAGTACTCAGACTAAAGTAAAAGATGAAAAGCAAATTATTTGGATATACATTTGGATTATTATTTGCATATAAATTATTTGGATTTGGGCCTTCCTTATCAACAGGCTTAGCATCTGCAGATTTACATTATCGGCCTTACAAGGCACCAGTTATAGGGGTGGGGGTTTCTTTCGGTGACCGCTAAATAATGAGAATTTAATGCTATATAAAACAAAATGCTATATAAAACAAAATGTAGATCAAACTGTGAAATAACACTGCTTTTGCTTAATTTTGACAGTTTGACACAAATTTAGATCAATTTCACAAAAATAACACCACTTTTGCTTACTTTTGACATAGATTTGAGGAATCTACAAATACTTTTCAGTAAGGGATCAGGAAGAGAAACAGGAGGAAGCTTGTTTAAACTATGAACACACATGTGTTCATAGTTCCCAGCGCATGCTGGGGCAATTTTAATGGAATATGGAAGTACTAAGCAGAAGTTTCTTGACACTCCAAACAGCAACCAGAGTCCAGAGCACGAACTTTTGAGGAGGTCATTTCGGCCTGGTGTGTGTGTGTGCGTGCGCACGCACCAATGAGTGCTTGCCTTTGTAGGACCATTCACCCTTATTTCTTGCTTGCTGGCCTAGGTTTATATCCCCTCTTTGGGGTCAAGAGACATTACTCACTCTCTGCAGAAATATGCAGATTAGCACACAAAGATATGTTGACAAAGAGACAGCATGCAAGCTACACCTGTAGAACAACAATAGATATGGGAATATTTGTTCTGCCGGCTGGTGGACACTTTCAGATAGTATTGAGCCATAAGTGTTGGCCAGTTTGCATCTCAAAGTTCATAGCAATAGCATGTTATGAGTCCTTCATGTGGTGTTCACTGTTCTGATCATTCTTGCTCCCACCACTATAGGCCCCAAAACAGGCTTATTTGATAATTCAAATGATAAAAGACGGTAATGTTCCCAGGTACGAACACAACACTGCAACAGAACAGAAAGGGATCAAGAATTCCTTTTGGCCCACAATCGTCTTGCTAAATATGGGATGGGATTGAGCCATCTGTTTCACAAGGGTCATAGCACCTAAGACTAGGAGTTACTTATTTCTGTAAATAAAAGCAGTGCTAACAACAACTTGGGGAACATCAGCAGTTTCTTTAGCTTCCCTGGCTAGTACCCCCATTAAAAAAAATCAGGCTATTGCAAAAGCCCCATCTTCTAATTAAGAACACAAAACCTGTCCACATTAAATGCCTATTCACATTTTTCAAATGCAACAAGCTATCACAGTAAGCCAGTCATGAATCAGAGCTTTATGTATATATTACCTAGGTTTTCCAATATTATGGATTTTTTGTCATTCTCCTTGATATCTCTATACTACCAAACAAGCACAATACAGAAACACCAAAGTAGTATATTCACTGTGATAAGTCAAAGACAAGAGTTATCAGTGCCCTGTATACCTCTGTTGTATTTTGGGCCTAGCATGTTGGCTCCTTCAGTAGATCTCTCGCCATTTCATAATGTATCAAATATCATATTGAGGAAACTACTTTCTTTTCGAGAACAGTGACTGAATCTTAGGATTATCTGCTGTTTGCTTTCTTTCCCAGCTTCTCATCTGCCAACCTATTTTCCTTGTTTAATACTGGCTTGCTTTACAGGATTACTGTAAAAATAATGGAGAGCATCACATACAAAATTTTAATTCTTATTAATCTATAGTAAAACCTCTCCTCAAAATACTCCTTTTGCAAAGCTCTTCCTGGGTAATGAGAGCCTCGGCTTTCCAGCACTCTCAATGAGCCCCACGTGCTCCTGAGTTGCTACTCCTTTGTAGGTCAAATCTTCTCCCTTCACTTTGTGCTATCACTCTTGGGACCCAGAAGGACATATAGCAGCAGATCTGTGTCTTGGAATGCAAGTTGCCAGCTGTAAATTGGTGGGATGAGGGGCAATTTTAAGCAAAAGTGTCTATCTAATAAATCAAGAAAATACTTTGCACTTACAGAATATTTCAAATGTTTACAGTGCTTCAGGAACCCTGCTGCAGCTATTCTTATAGGACCCTTATATGTTTGTCAGAACAGTATTAGCCCCATAGTGCAGGTGAGCAGCTAAAGTTTGAGATAATAGTGCCTTTACCTAAGACAATTTAGAGAGTTCATGACAGAGGTGACATTTGAAATAGGAGCTTCTTGACTGACAGCTTACACTCAGCCACTCCATTATGCTAGCTCTCAAGGAATCAGATCCGTTTCACATTCTCTAGCCAAGATGTCCCAAGAAATAAAAAAGGTAACAAGAAGCAGTGATTAGATGATACAACTATACTGTTCCTAAGCTTTAAAATGTAACCAGATGGCTTCTCAACCAGAAACCTTCTTCATTTTTGTTCAAGGGGGAAAATATGCTTTTCATTTTCAGAAATAAAAAAATAGACTATCCAAGCACCTTATATTTATGTACAGACAAGTGGCAAGCAAGTCAGGGAGCCTACAAGAAAAGTGCAGGCTATCCCTGCGTACTCTTCACTATAAGTCATATTTCTACATCTTAAAAAAATATGTATTTCATATTTTACCTAATATGAATTAAATAGTGTACATAAAAGAAAGATTTTAAATAGACACTTGGACAAAATAAAATATGAAATTATTCTGTGAACTATAGGTAATCCTGCACTAAGACCAGCTGCTAGATCAGCTGCTGAGCAGATGGGAGAATGTTCTGCAATAATCTGTAGAAAATTGAAAAATACATAATATATTAATTGCTAGTACGATATTAGAACAGTGCCATTCCTGTACCAAATTTGAAATTTACCTGATCCATAGTTCAGAAATGTAACAGATGCATTGTAGGATTTTGCAAGAAACTCCACAGTTCTACCTATCATAGGAATCTTCTTTTTCAAATAAAAACTAATAGTATAATCTGCAAACCATCCACATACAAAAACAAGTTCAAATTATGAAAGGTGTTTAATCTCAGATGCAGAAGTCCCTTTTTTCTGGTCTTTTACACTGTTAAAAATCCACACCTTCCTAAAAGTAATGCTGAATGAATGAAATGGTTAATGAATGACATATTCTTTATGTCTGCCTCTACATATTTGCGAGTTTGCTTTTAAATTTATTACTTACCCTAAGCCCTTAAAGTGGAGTGGGCTAGAAAATAAACACACACACACACACACACACACACACACTCACTCACTCACTCACTCTATTACTGTCAGATTAGCAGCTAGGGGATTGAGTTTAGGGGAAATCCAGATCTCAAGTTAGCAATGAAGCTAACTGTATAGCTTAGGTAAGTCAATTTCAGTCTAACCAATCTCATACAGCTGCTGGTTGGCAGCATATAGCCATGATGTTAACAGCCCAATCCTATCCTCCCTTACTACTGCCAGAACTAGCTTTCTGGTGATGAGGTTTGCTTTACAGCTGTCATAAACAACCTTACAGAAGCACATCATGCTGCATTTTTCCGTCCTGCCACCAGGAATGCCACGGGGATGTCATGCACAGCGGAGGGATCTGGAGTAGCAGCTGCTGCCTGAAGGTAAGCAGTGAGGGCAGTGAGGCGGTGGGAGGAGGGTGGATCTGGTGGCAATGGCACACGCCAGATCCTATCCCCTTCTTTCCACGGCTGCCCACTCTTTTCTTATCCTCCGACTTGCACGCATTAATGAGCTGGTACAGCTTCAAAGAGGCCCACTGTGGCGTGAAAAGCTTACAGAGACATAAGGGGAAGGAATTCCCCTTTTCCCTCAGAAGTCTCTCAAATCTGCACATGCACACACACTTACCCTAGGCTGGATACAGCATGCACCTTTTTTGGCACAGCTGCGTGGGGAGGGGGAAGATTGAGCCTGAAATTGCCTTTAAGCTCTGGAAAGACTTTCAGTGCAATCTGATCCATACTCGCCTGGAAGTAAGCCCCACTGAACACAGTGGGGTTCATTTACAAATAAACACCAGAATAATTTCACTGTCAATGAGCTTCCCAACTGTGAATGGATTTGAATTCAGGAATTCTCAATCCAAGTCCAACACTCCACCCAATCCTTAGGCTAGTATTACCCCACAACAAATATATACTGTATATTTCCTTTAAAGTTTAAATTACAAGATTATCAATTGTACCTTTGGTCTGAGTGCTATATCTATACTATCTATACTATAGTATATGCATTCAAGAAGGGTATCGGCACAAGAAGGACATGCACTCACATTTGAAGGACTCTCTTTCCATTGGGAGAGAAGCCCTCCTTCAGGGCTTCCCAAACATCGGAATAGTGAAAAATAGTGATTGCAATACTGGAAGTGGATCACAACCATTTTTCATCGTTCTGATGTTTGGGGAACCCTGCAGAGCTGTCCGTGGGGCTCCCCACACCCCTGAAGGCCAGCATTGAGACTGATAAGTAGATTGCAGCCTGCGTCCCTGGCAGCGATGTGTTGCTGCCTTCTACCCTCCACGCCGTTAAGGGAATAAGATCAGAGTTTCTCTGGCTGGGGTGTCGCAACAGTTTGAGAACCTCTTATATAAATAATTAACTACTATCAATATTAAGGTTTGGAGAGGAGTGTTTTGTTAAATTCAAGGTACATCAATCTGTATTTAGGATCTACCATATTTTCTGTATTAGAATAAGAGTTGGCTTGTTTATATTGCCCAAGACCAACATAAAGTACAGTTTACTTCAGACTAGTGAAAACCAGTTCAATTAAAATCTTAGGATTTGAAGTAATTGAGTCCAATAGGAATGTGCTGCAAGTTTGCCTAAATTTGCAGAGGTTACACCTTTATCATCTACAGATCAACAAGCTGGATAACTTAGAATGATGTGTGATTTTGTGAAACCATGGAATAACTTAGTCCTGTGTTTCTCAAACTGTGGGTCAAGACGCTGTAGGTGAATCACAAGCCAATTTCAAACAGAAACTGAGACAAAAAAAGTTGGTGATTTTTTTCCCTCTTCCTTGGCAAATAAATTTTGTCCTTTGCTCCCCCCAATCCCTTTTCCAAATTCATTTCCCTCTCTTCCTGTGTAAGTCAATTTTGCCCTCTGCTCCTTTCCTCCTTCCATCCCCTGCCCACTTATTGTATTCAATCAAACTCTTAGCACATCAATTCACCATATATTTATTATTTATTTTCCAGCTCTCGACACAATGTCAGATATATGATGCGGCCCTCATGACTAAAAGTTTGGAGACCCTTTGTTGGGATGTGATTTTGGAACACTAGATTAAATTTGCAAGTTGAAATGAGTTAGCAACTGAGCTTTTAGGCGGGAACCTGATCATGTGATGTGTTCAGGTAAATGTTGCGATTTATGTACGGGCTGTAACTGGACTGCATGTCAGTTAGTCTGTGTTAGTGTGTGAGGAGCTGTCTTTGGAGTTAGATGTGTGGAGAGAGAGAGAGAGAGCTTGATATGATTTCTATGAAAGCTGTTCTATGTAAATATGTTCTATAATACAAAGTTATATTTAGAACAAGTCTCCGCATCTTTATTTGGACGAACCTAAAGGTCACTCAACGTGTCCACCCCTAACGCACCAAACTCTCCTTCAACCGTGCTTAACAGCATCTGCAGAGTTTGATTTTTTTACTAGTCATCTTTCATATTGGCAACAGAAAGAACTAGTCGTATATAAATATTCTCCCAGGGTCCCACTTACTATTCAGACAGTCATAGCTAATTTAAGCATTCCTGAGATGCATAAAGTCTGGCCTTGCATCATACGTACCTGGAACTACATACTTGGTAATGCCAAAACTACCTAAAGACATATCTACACTACTGATTCAAGCTGGTTTAATTGCCACTTCCTATCCCTGGGGAACTGTAGTTATGTGAGAACATCTGGGAAAAGCCATGCCAGTTAAAATAATATAAACACTAATACAAGTGAGTTTTGTATATGCACTCTAACAGGGTATTCTGCTAAACAGTCAGAAGTGGCATCATTTTACAAGTAGTACAAGCAACCTGAAGAGTTTAAGCACTCTGAATATTCCTAAAGCAATCACACAAAGCAACCATGGGAGTCTAATTTTAAACTTAAGGACATGATTCAAAGAAATGCAAGCAGGTCACACATTTTCTCAGGCAAATCCATACAAAGGAATCATCCAGGAGAGACAGATCATCTGAGATTACACAGTAACATGTGGTATGAAATTCTTTAGCCTTCTCAATCGAATTATTTTTATTTTCAGCTAAATGAAAGCTGACTATATTTCTTCAACTACTGAAACAACAAGACTTGGATAATGTACTCACTTCTTTTCTGTGAGATCTAAACCACTGTTCGGTATTCCCTCTACTTTTACATTCTTCTGTCCACAGATATTTCCGTAACTGTCATATCCTGAAACCAATCTTGCAGCTGCTCCAGTAGCTATCGAAAAGCCACAAATAAGACCCTGGCAAAAAGAAGACGAGACAAAAAAAAATTCAATGGCAAACTATATTAAAATACAGCTCTTTTTAACATCCTCCTCCTAACCACCTTCACTGAGGCAAGAGACCAAATTTTATGGTTTGCCTCTGGAGACTGATGCCCCCCTTCACTTAAATGATTTGCCCAGGAGGGGCTGACCTTGATAGAATGGGTGCTGCCAGCTCTATTCAAGATGATGGTGATCTGCCCTTTGCTGAAGAAGCCCTCCCTGGATCTTACTATACTAGATCTTCAAGCAAGGTGATGTATCGGTGTGGTAGCATCGCCGCTCCAGACGGTCCTGGGTGAAACATATCACTTGGCTTCCTTTTAATCAGACTTCTGTTGTGTGGGGCACCTCAGGGATCTCTCTTCCAACCCATGCAGATCTTCCATGCAGATTTCGGCACTTCTGATCACATCTGGGAGGCCAAGTGAGGCCCTCCACCACTTGTCAGCACCTGAGCAGAGTCAAGTCTATGGGACTCACGTGAATAAGAAAAGTGTGTATCACTTTTCAACAAGAGGACTCAGAAGGTTTCCTGAGGACCCTGGGAGATTTTCCTACTGCCAGGGCTAGCAACTCATCTGAAGTTCTGGTCTACCTTTGCAATGAGAAAACAACTGGGACATGAATCAGATCATTCCCGAGCAACCTCATTGCAGAATCAGGATAATGGAATGACTAGGCAGATGTCCGGGCCAATAATGGTGGAATACTTGTGGCATATATGCCCCAATACAAATTAGAAGTCATGTTGTTGTTAAGAAGATTACAGCCTATTCTGTGGTAACGATGGCAGCAAAGGAGGCTTTCTTCTCTGCCACCATTAAATCTGCAGAGCTCTATCCATTTCATGCTGTATGAGGCTTGCTCCATCTGGCCTCTCAGGAGAATAACAAGTACTACACAGTTGCTCACTGTGATGAATCTGCTAGGCACTTCATTGATAAAATCCCTTGTAACCTCCATGACTTTGACCGCACGTTGACTGATTTTGCTGAGGTTGCATGGCATTCATTGCCTTATTTTACCATGTAAACCGTTTTGCAAACTATTCATTTATAATCATTGCTTGCATTCTGCTTTTGTCAATGTATCATCCAATTCAGGCCAAACGTAGACATGCTGCAAGTTAAAAAATTCTAAAAAAGGAAGGTCAAGGCAAAGCACTATGATGACTTGAGCCTTTATCTCCCCGCCTTTTTTTTTTTTTTTAAAAAAGTGAGTGAACTTATAGTACAACTGCCTCAAAATTCCAGAAAACATGAAAAGCAGAAGAAAGAGGGGTCAATGTATGAGGGTGCTGGGTAACCTTAGTTACATGAAAACAGATAGTTTGGAGTGAACGCTCCAACATAGCAGTTATCAGCAGTAATGGGGGGGGGGAGAATCAGCTGGCCACAGGCGGGCGGCCATGGACGCTTCCACTCTGCCACCCAGGACCATATGGCCTCCGTGCCACTGCAAGACACACTGATTTTCTCACTGATACACTGGAATCATACAAGTTAGAATTCCATCACTGCTATTTAGCAGAACATGGACAAAACCCCACACCTTAGATTAATTTTCTGACAAGGAGTAAAAAAAAGTCACTCAACAGCAAAACAAAAAGGCTTGAACAGATGCCCTTTTAGAGTTGTTCCTTGGTATCTTACCATTCCAATGCAAAAGAGAATGAACAGCAGCAGCCATGGGATATCTGTGCAGCTGCGATCCTCCAGAGGCTTCCACTCTCGCTTGGAGCTCTAGTATTTTGGGATGGGAGCATGGGGAGAAAGAGAAGAATGAAAATGAACAATCATTTTGCAGGCCCAGCTACAATAAATCTGTCCTGTATGTAACAAAAATGAGGCTAAATAAGCGCTAGCTCTGCCACTGTAGAATACTATAGTGTGGAGCTCCAAAAGTGCTGTTTCAGTGTTTGGAAGCAAATTTCTATTCTTTTTATCAGCAGTAAATCACCAGTGAAAACCATTCCAGGACCAAAGACCAATTTATAAACACATCAATTCAGTATTTTCACTATCTACACACATGATGAATTCATGCTCCTTTTCCTCAATAGTAAGATGAACCTGGTAAAGAATTTACAATAAAACAAGAATTTTGTTAATTTGTGGTTAAAATGCAAAGTTTAAGAAACATCTTATTGAAAAGCTAAAAAGCTTTCAGAAGAAAATCTGTCCATCCTCAGCCACTCTTTCAGCAGGGGAAAGGAAAGAGCGGCACAGAATCCATGGCAGGTGCTCACAGAATGAAAAGCTGAAGTGCACTTAAGATCAGCTGAACACCTGCCTGCATTTTTGGAAACAAACTTAGAGGAAGCAATTTTTGGCTTCCAGCTTGGATAAAAATAGTTTTCATTGCAGGAAAAAGTGAAGAATGACGTGAAATTCCCAACTTTGAATCTTAGGAATAAAATCTCTGGGAGAAAAACCTTTCCTGTTTCATTGTAGGGTTATGCTATGAATTGTATACCTTTTCTTAACATTTCTGGTAGTTAGAAATTTGCCGGGAAAGCTTATTTAGATGTATAGCACACAATATTCAAGAGACTCTGGACAGGCAACAGCAACCACAATTTGCAGGCAAAAGCATACACCAAGACCTTGTTTGAACTATATTTTAAGTTCTATCTCACAGTGCAATCCTATACCCCCCCCTAGTGCCTGTGCTGTACTCTTGCACCGGCCAAATGCTGTTGCAAATATGCTGTAAAGCGCGGACACTTCGGCGCTACGGCGCTCAGCTGGTGCAAGTGGCAGTGCCAATGCTCAGGCGCCACCACAACCATCGGCAGCGCCGGCCGTGTGCCAGTTGAGCACGGGCGCCGCTCAGTCAGCGCAGGGCCTCCACGAGGGCATTCCAGAGGTGTTCTGGGGGCGTAACTGGGCAGCGCAGTGGGTGGAGACGGGGGGTTGTGACGCAGGACAGCCATAGTGCCAAATCCTAAGGCCTGTTCCCGGCCATGGTGGCCCCGATTCGGGCCGCTCCTGTCCACGTTCCTCTGCGCCTGCAGGACAGCAGGCGCACATCGGAGCAGGCCCATAGGTGTGACTGGGGCTTAAGCGGGTGCAAGGGGAAAACCTCCCTTTGACCTGCATGTTGCTGCTGCTGCCTCCTAATGGGCCTTGGGATGTGGCCTTGCTATGTCGGTCTTACTAGACCGGCATAGTGTAGGATTGCGCCCTCATTTACTTTCAATTTAGAGGCCTATGCAAGAGCTGCTGTTTTATTTGTTAGAGTGTGTGTTGAGAGATACTCTGAGGGGACCCACAACAAGGAGTTCCCAAAGAAGACATGCTGAACATGATCTTCTTCATCCTTATATTACAGCAAAAATAAAAGTCACTGACAAACTGGAACTTGAAGGCAAGCTCCTCTCAACCAAGGCCAACTGCTTTATCCTCCTGACCAACACATATGTTCCCGCAGAAAGGCTGACTACAAGTTCCTAAAGAGGCTTTTGCTTCCACATGAACCTGTTTCACACACATGCACTAAAATTCTTTACCAAGGTAACCAGAGAGCCACATGCTAGAAATGAGATAAACAGAAAATTATGCATGTAGATTCTAATTGTCAGTAATAAAACTTCTTGACACCTTACCTTTTCTACCCAATGTATTTTCTGTATCAGCAAAGATTGCTTGCATAAGACCCTCCAATCAGCAGGTGCTGACAGATTGGGGGCAAGCGATGGAAAAAGCAAGTTTCTCCAGTCTTGAAAGTGGCTGACAGTGCTGGTTAATGTAGGAGGATTAATTTCTCTTTCAGCATTAAATAAGACATTACCCAGCCAGCTCCAGTAGGTCCGCATGCATAATACATGTATAATACATGCAAATCCAACTCCAACCAGAACCAGGTGAATCTTTAAACATATGCTTATCATGTCAGAGACAAAACTGGCCTTCACATGAACTCCAGAGACAGCCTATTACATAAAAGGCTCATCAAAAAACTAGATTTACGCTAAATGAACTGCTCTGCTGACTGCACCTCTGGCAACAACCATTTCTGAAGCAATATGCAATCTTCCAAAAATATCACTTCTTTTTTTAAAATGGCATTTTACATATAAGTTGCTTCTCCTGTTTATGTGCACAATGGCTTATTTTACATGTCATTCCCTCCTCAGCTTTGCCAGTTCAGTCCGCAGGGCAACTTTTGAAATCAGTTATTTCATCTCACATGATGTTACTGTGTGCCACAAATCACAGCGTATGCTGCAAAGCAAACTACACTTTCAGTTGTTCTTGCATGTCAGGCATTCATGTCAGGCATGATTGATTGATTGATTGATTGATTGATTGATTGATTCAATATCAGAATCATTGCATGGTTCAGCTCTAGACTTCAAACTAAACAGAAGAGATTGAAACCAATAGGAAGTACAATTGAGGAGCCATGATCACAGTTCACATGACTAAGGACAAAGCAGGGTATTACTAGGCTGGACAGGGAAGAGACCAGGAGGAAAAAGCAAGAACAAAATCAGTCTGGTGATCTCTTTCAGTGATCATTTATCTGAAAGCTGGCCTTGAAACTATGTATGTTGTAGAATGGAGTTGGCTCTCTTTGATCACCTGATCTGACTCCAAAACTCAAGGGGATTCTAGCCAGCAATGTCTGTTGCCTAGCTTAAAATTCTGCAGTTCTCTTTTCTGATCTGTAATCCAGTGGCACATGTAATATATATAAAATAAAATAAATCCTGAGGTCAAGGTAGAAGTCACAAGGCACCTGAGAAAATGACTTATATTCTCACCAACACCCTTGTTTCTACAACACAGGCATTGCATAAATAGTACAAATGCTATGGTTTGGGGATTTCCAAAGCTGCCTTCTGTACTATTTCTTATATCCAGCATACTTTGCTGTATGCGCCATAGTTTTTCAAAGCTATGCACTTGGCTTGGCTTTGGAATATAATTACTGAAGGAAGCAGCAACAGAAAGACAAAACTTGAATGAATTTGAAAATTTGCAAAGTGAAGCCTCCACAGAGGAACTACTGTACTGTAGATAGCAGCATAAAAGTGTACAGTACAGGCTTTTCATCCTCCTGTGCATTTCACCTGCAAATGCAATAATGTAATAGGATTTTTAAAAGCCAATGGAAAGGATGAAAAGGGATTTGGGAGTCTATGTGATCACCCATAGTTACGCATAAGTAATCTGCCTCATTTTGCTTGGTCCATAGACAAGTGATCACTTTCAAAGGGGAAAAAGAAGGTGTGGCTTTAACAGATGGTTAAAAGGTTACATGGATGAATTAAATCTATACCCACAATCTTCATACAGATTTCCAGCACTGTATCACAATAAGCTTTTGTCACCTGACCAAAAAAAGGCATGTGCATGACTAAAGCTATAGATGACACTGGTAATCCAAGCTGTTTAACCAACTATTTTCCTTGCTCTTCAAGACATCGAGAGGGCTAAAATGAAATGACGTATGCAATAAGCGTGCAAATACTTCCCAATTTAAAATTATGCTCACCCAAGCATCTTTCATACTTCATTTATGAGCAACACACAGTTTTAATCCAAGCGTTATTATTACTTGCTCGGTAGCCTGGCAGCAGCTCATTTTGCCCCATCGTGACTGAAGCACCATAAAAGCTGCAGCTGACGAGCCTGGCCTGCAGCCCAAAGCAATTTTGGTTTTTCCTCTCCGAACGAAGTCAGGAATAAGCATCATAGTTTGCCCTGCCATTTACCACAGTACAACTGTTTCCCATTAAAAAGTATGGTTATTGTTTATACAGGCAAAGGGCTGTACAGTCCTGCCCATCCTGTGGTACAAAGCCTGGCATTATCTCCATTTTTAAAAAGGATGACTCGGACAGAAACACAGAATGGGAATTACATCCAGTAACCCATACAACGTACTGTATATAATCTCATCAGTACACCGATGTTTATCTTGGATCATAGCTGTACACCTTTTATAAAATGTTATAAATTAGAATATACGTTTGATTATGTTCATTCCTTAATCATGGAAGTCCTTCCTTCCATCTTGCTAATAAATTGAACTTCCTGGCTCAGATCCACCCTCCTGCCCCCGGCTGCCACATCCTCTAATCACTACATAAAATGTAACTGTATATTAGCAACGTTGTTTACAAGCAGGGCTGTGAGGCTAAGGGCCAGCGTCACATTCCTGCCTCCCATATGGGAAGTCCCTGAAAACCCTGCTGCATGGTAGCTGGAGATTGGGGGGGGGGGGGGAGAGGGAGAAAGACAATGGATATAACCCATTTGACACACAAAGCTGATTTACTTGTGGCAACAGCATGATGGGGGAGGTGCAAGAGACTTCAGCAGCAGCCTAGGCAAGGAAGCCTTGCTCTTGAACACTCTAAAATCCGGCTGGTTGGGCAGCCATTTCTGTGACCCAGAGAGTCAGCAGCAAAGCAGCACTTGGAAATCTAAGGGAGCTGGAGTGTTAAAAATCTTTCACCACCATCCCCATTGTGTCTCTACTGCAAGGAAAGTTTTCATTAGTAGCCCAGGCAAGGAAACCCCATCCCGTGACAAACTTGTAATGACCTGATTGCCTGTCAGATTATATTTTATACAGCAAGTCACATCAAGAGCTTCAGTTAGCAAGCAAGGTATAAGTATAAAGGTTGTATCCCAAGGGATACCCATGGAAGGATGCACACAAAAGCGAACTCCCCCGTCTGATAGTGCCCCTAAAATATTAGCTGGATTGTCAGAGGACTCTGATGACCTGTGGGGGACACAGGTTTCTGCACTTATTGGGAGATTAGGGATTATCACTCCCTTCCACCTTGTGCCTTCCATTCACAGAAGAGAAAGTTAGTATACAGTCCTAAATAAAGACAATTGTATGGGACTGGAATTCTGTATTAAATGATGGGTATCTTGTTTGTCTCCAGAAAGTTCACTTTTTCAATGCCAGGCAAAGTCTGAGATTATAAACCAGTTACATATGCAGGCAGCACCTGGGTAGGGTAATTTGAGCCTGGAGATATTTAAGACTCCATTCCTCCTCTGGCCATTGTCAGAGGATAGCTTGCTTGAAACTCTTCAATGTTTTGCAACCGTGCCTCACCTTCTGGGCATCTGTTTGGTGGTCAGATCAGGAAAATATTTTCCCTGTACTTTTGCATGCATTTTTGTCCAAGATTTCTTGCCTAAAGTGTTTTCAAGGCATTCAGTACTGTACAATCTGTACAATGCTGACGGCACTCACCCTCATCTCGCCATTCCAGAATTTTCTCCTGCCATCTATTTCTGCAAACGCAGTATGTTTAAGGCAGAACTTTCATCTTCCCACCCAAGTCCCCTCTCAGCTGACACCACCACCACCAGACACACTGATGAGGTAGTTCAAAGCCTTGGCTTAGCTTTGACTCTTCTTTCTTTCATTCCCCACATCCAGTCTGCCTCCAAATCAGGTTGCTTCTTCCTCTGCAACATCATAAAAATACATCACTTTCCCTTCTGTCCCCTCAACAAAACCACTAGCTCAAACTTTGACTACTCCAATCTTTCCTCCAGGCTTCTGTTGGCTGACCTCAGCCCCCTTGCCTGGTTCTTAAAGCTATCCACGGCCTCACTACACTCTTGCCCATTATCTTTGTTCCCTGCTACCACCTTCCGCACCCCCACCCCAGGTTTCCCATTCCTCAAATGGCTCTGCCCTGTATGTCTTTCTGCCCCTTAGGCCTTATCACCTGAAGAATGCCACTGCTTATTGCTTTCAAATTCTTCCTCAAAACCCACCTTTTCCATTAAGATTTTGGCATGACTCTCACAGCCCTTTCTCCTTCTGCTGGCGCATGCCAAAAATGGCCGTCCTATATCCAGTGGGGGCAGGGGGGAGGATTAAGAAGCTTCAGCAAGTAAATCCCCACGTGTAAGCCTCCCGCCTCACAATGGGTCTCCTCAGACTTGTGCTAGCACAAAGGGATGGAGAGACTGCAGAAAAAAGGGATAAAATCTGGCGCGCATGGTGCACCATTGCCCTCCCACAGCCTTTCTGCTCCCATTCCACCACCACCCTTCCCTGTTCTACCTCCTCTGGCCTTCCCCCTATCTTATCAGCAGCAGCTAAGGAATCCACTGGAACATGCAGGAAGGCTCCAGCCTTCCCAACAGCACTTGCAGCATACTACTTGGTGGACTGCTGACGTGTACTTTATGGGTGCTTCCTGCTCATCTCCAGCAGCGGAACACATAGAATTGGGCCGTGAGTCCTTCTACCATACAACAAGTAAGCCTAAATACATGAAATAATCATGCATACTTGGCACGACTCCTCTGCTCTTCCTCTGTTGTGTCTATTTTAGACTGTGAGTCCCTCGCAACAAGGACTCGCTTTTTTTTCTGTTGCGAAGTGCCAATGCACATTGATGGAGCTATATAAATAATGAACATCATATTTCATTATTCTGTACACACCCCTATAAGGGATGCACTCCTCATTCTCCAGAATTTTAAAAAGGATCCAAGATAGAACTGCTAGCAATTTTAGCCGCTGGATTTACAAATATGGTTACTCTTTTTGTTCTCAGCAAAACAGAAATGGGAAGTAGCAGAAGTGGAAGAAGCAAAAGTAGAAGTGGGAGGGATTCTATTATTAAAAATAAATAGCAACACAGTTCTCAGCACAGATGCTTGCTCTCATAGTTATTCTGCACACTGGAATATTCAGCATGAAGAATATCAACATACATTTTTAGTTTTATTTTTAATTACTTTCCCTCTGATAAACACCTAGGGCTTATGTCTGAAGGGGAAAATTCAGAGCAAGGTTCTTAAACCATCCCTTTTAAGTTGTCCTCTCTCAAAGGTGTGTCAAGGGTGGCATCATTATGATGATAATTCCCATCCCATTAAGAAGTAATGGATTTCTTGCAGAAAGTGCAGGTGATGAATATAGCAGGCCAATAGCAAGATTACTTAAAGTTCACAGAACAGAGCGGAGAAAGCACTCTATATGCCACTGCAATTTGAAAAATTGTACATTTGAACAAAAATTGAGAAGATGCTGCCCACATCTCTCTCCCAATTGAGAGAACCACCCACATGGAAACAGGAATTGCCTCCCAAATACATACGAAAAATTGGTTAAAAGTGGGTACAGAAACCAGAAAAAGTAGTGTGGCAGTGGCAGGAAGAAACATAGGTCATGAGGTAAGAACAGAACAGGAACAACCTACATGGACATAGGAAAGTTACACACAAAATTAGAATGCCAAGATATAATGTGACAGAATAGCTTCTGAATTCGTTGACTTTGGGGTTGCTTAAAAGCATCTGAAAAAGGAGACAATTTCTGATGAGTATTCAGAAATTCTCCATTAATAAGATTGCAGACAGGCTTGTCCCTCCCTCCCACCAACAAGAATGGCCTAGGCAGCCTGATTATTTCACTGACTGACAGCACAATCCTATCCATGTCTACTCAGAAGTACTGTATGTCCTGCTGAAATCAGCTGAAATCCTTAGTGTTTCCCTTCCCCAAGTTACCATTATCCTATATTGTGTCCTTTTTCTAAACAAACAAACAAAAATCAGTGGGATTTACTCCCAAAGAAGTGTGTATAGGCTAGCAGTGCTTCCCAAACTCCTATAAAGCAGTTGGGGCACTATAAGTGTGGGGGGGGAGGAGCTATGGCAGTAATGCGATCCCCAGGATTGCACAGTTGCAGGGGTGGAGGGTTTTTTCTATTTACTTCTACCAGTGCCAACCTTCCAGGGTGTGTGGGGAACCCCACATATGCCTCTGGAGGACTCCACAAGTCTCCTGAACAGTTAAAAAAAAAAAAAAGATTGAAAACTACTTCCTGGTTTCAATCAAAAACCAGGAAGTGGTTTTCAATTTTTTTTTTTACTATTTTGGAAACTTGGGGAGCCCTGTACAGGCATCTGTGGGGCTCCACACACACACTCTGGAGTCTGGCACTGGCAGAGGTAAGTAGAAAAAAAACCTCCACCCCTGCAGGTGAGTGATCTTGAGAATCGTATTGCTGCCTTCTCCCTCCCCCTGCCCCTTAAAGGAACAGGGACAAGTGCTTCCCTGACTGGTGGGTCACAACCCACCAGTTTGGGAACCATTGGTGTATAGGACTGCAGCTCTAGAATACACCTACAGCTGCTTAGGAGTCCATTGCTTACTATGCAAGCAACTGCAGCCATCCCCCAAGAAGACTTTTGTATTTGCTTATAAAACAAGGGTGAAATGTACAAAAATAAAATGCACTAGATAGACAAGGCAAACGGAGATTTCTCCAGAGCTTTCAAAGTTCTGCTGTCCCGTGGGAAACATAACTGAAGAAGCAGATTCAATGGAGAGCCAACATTACGTTGCGTTCCCAAGGAATTTGAAAAGAAACAAGCCTTATCGAAAATAAGACACATGCTTCAGAATGCAAACCATAAATACAAATAAATTACAGAGAACACAGCTAGGTAGGATAGATTTGGGGTTCATTATACCACAAGGCTGTACTGTGTCAATCAGCAGCAGCAATAGACAAAAAGAAGGCATCACAGTAAGGCAAAATACTCCAGAGATACTTACTGCAGTAACAGCTAGAAGAACACATCTACGTACTTTTGGAAGGAAACAAGAATGTTTTGAATTTGCAAACCCACAAGTACTTCAGCTCATGTGGCAACTTATATGTAGAAGCTCCATTACATGCCACACTTCAGTTTAGACACATAGTCTGGATTTTATTTGTCTTTATAATGCTTGTGGTTATAATGGCAGAATTCTGTTTAATCTATTCACCTTAGACCAGCTATTTTCAACCAGCGGCACACTGGTGTGCTGCGCAAATGGTCCACAGGTATGCAGCAGGAGATGGTTTAGGAGATGGTAATTTATGAGTGACTATTTGAGGATGTGATCCCCCAGCCAATAGTGCAGTGGGCTTCTTCCACTGTCAAAAAACAGATGACATGCCTTGACAATTATAGTGCTTTGTCAGTGTGCCATGAGATGAAAAAGGCTAAAAGTACACAGACACTCCCACCACACCTATATGATTTCCAAAGAAAAATTGCTAGTGCTACTTTCAACCGTTTAGATAGACAACTGAATTATCAAGGAATATTTATGGTTCACCAGTTAGTGCTATCGTTAACCAGACAAGCAATACTGAGGCAGTATTTAAGAATAAGGAATTATTAGGTGACAAAATTGGAAAGGTGTGTCTGCTTTCTATTGGTACACAACTTCCAAGTAGTAGTTTCAAGTTGTTCCGGAGAATACTGCATTGAAGAACACCAACTAGTCACAGAGTTTTTCCCCAAGCACACAGAGTCTTGAGTGCATCATTACCACAGCAACAATTAGTTTGAGTGTTCTATTATCTATGCTACTTCTGAAAAGGCTTGGCATAATTTAAATGGAATTTTGAGAGTACGACCTTGCACTTAAAGAATATATTATTAATGGTGGTAATGAGACAGAGAAAGCACGTTTACAATGTGGGCTTCTTTATGAATCTGTCACTGTCATGATCACCGTATGCTTGTATATACCACCCGCCTGTCAGCCTCTCAGTTGAGTCAATCACATTATTTTGTTCTCACCAGGTTAGAGCATCCAACTGCAGGAATGACAAATTATGACTGTCCATATCAATTTGTAAGTACACAGCACTCAAGTCAACATCTAAGTACTGAAGGCACAGCTCAGGTAACCTTAACATGATGAAATAACAATGCCACTATAATTGTATCCTGTGACTTTGAGGAATTGGAGGACAGATGGAAGGCATGATAATTCTGCCAAAGAAAAATTCTAAGGAATTAAAACAAATAGCATGAAGTCATTCTGTCCTGTGCTTCTGTCCTGTCCACAGGCTTCAATCCTGTGCACCCTTACTTGAGAATAAGCCCACTGAAGACAATGGGACTTACCTCTGGGTAAAGCATAGGATTGTGAAAGGCACAGAGGCTTCTTGTTCATAGCCTTTCATTACAAAGGTGATCTTTTCCATCTGCTGATAAAGAAGCATTCACTGGATTGGAAGAAGGAGTGCGCTCCAGTCCTGAAACTGACAAGCTGATAAGGAAAATGAAACTAAGCAGCACTGCATTTACTCATGTATAGGCAAACATGCCTTAGTCCACTTCAAAGGGCAGGTCAAGAAGAACACAACTCCAACAGAATGGTCCCAATGGGATGAATGCAGGATGAAAGGATGTCTCCCCTCTTTTATTTTACAAGCAAAATATATTGAGCCCTATGGAAAGTGAAACTAAGCTACACACGCCCATTTACTCATTAGGCAAATGTGCCTCAGCTCCTATGGAAGGCCAGGCAAAAGGGTACACAAAGCCACTAGAATGGTCTCAATCAAATGACTGTGGAGCTCAACAAATGCACCAGGAGGCACCCCCCCAAAAAACCATAATAAAAAGTAGCAAGGCTTGAGCTGCTGGTAAAGTAAAACGTTTTTTAGTCCTGCAAAGCTAGGTGAGTTCCAATAGGGTGCCATTTGAAAAAGTGAGTTCCAGTGGTAAAAAGTTTGGGAACCACTGTTTACATCCCTGCTATAGTCTAGCACAGCAATTGTCACCTTTTTCATCTCATGGCACACTGAGAAAATTGTCAAGGCACACCATCAGTTTTTTGACAATTGATAAGGCCCACTATGCTGCCAATGGGGGACTCACATCCCCCATTGGAAATTACCATCCCCCAAATTCCTGTGGCAAACCTGTGGACCACTCGCAGCACACCAATGCACACCTGTGCCATGGCACAGTGATTGAAAATGTCGGGTCTAGACCTCTTTTTCCATGGTCATGGGAGAAATGAGTACTTATGTGCTTCACAGCTTCTTATGTGTTTGGCAGCAACAGTCATTTAGGATCTTTAGATTCCCCCTCAGCCCCTATGCAGAAGAAGTGTGCTAACCCCTGAGCTACATTCTAGGCTGCACTCTCAATTCACCAGGGACATCTGCCAGGACAGTGCCTTGCTTCCCCCCCCCCAATTGGAAGTGTTCCCTAAAACATCCCCAGAGCTATCCTGCAGCTGCAAGGGAATATCAGCAATGATGTACAAGCAAGCCTGTTTTCTAGTGACTTTCAAGCTTTACTCAACTACATATTAAGAATACCCTGTTCAGCTAAGGAAAGCTACAGTACTTTGAAAATCACTTATTTTAGAAAAGGGGGTACAAAGCAATAATCTGGGTTCCTGGATACAAGAGGCCACAGGTCATTTGAGTCTACCATGCAGAACTACTTTGGAGAAGGGCAATGACATGAAGCTAAATTTTTGGTCAATTCAGCTTCATAACCCAACTTCATAGGGATTTCCTAATTCTTTTCCTATTTCCTAATGGGACGTGAAGCACCTTTTGTTTATCTGCAGTCTAATAGCTACCGGCATGGGAGCCCTTGTTTTGCTTCTCAGTCTTTTATATAGTGAATAGGGACCTTAAGTAGGGTCAGCAACCTTTTTGGAAAGAAGGGGTGAATGTTTGGAGATGGTATCATCCTATTACTGCCAAACTTCTGGGTTGCCAAATTCCCAGAAGCAGCTGTGTGGAGCTTAGGAAGCAAGGCATGGCTTCTGCCCAGTTTGCCGTGTGAATTCTGTGATCCCAGGAGGGTAGCTCCACCATTCTACATCTGACAGTCAGCCATTTACGTAGGAGCCCCCCTCACTTCCCAAACTGTGATTTCTAAGGGCCAGATCCAGCCTTGGACCAACATCACCTTAAATTGACTGTTACAAGTCTATTTCCCCATCTCAGATAGGATTGGCCCCATCCCATGTTGGAGTTTGTCTAATAGACAACTGGACTTTGTTGTAATACTCTGTTCACCCACTGTAGGGCATGAAATTCCAGACACGTTTCCAGTTAGAATTGGCTTGCAATGAGAAAAACTTCCTGCTTTTCCCTATTTCTTTGTTCTGTGACATGTGGCAATCTTCACTGCAAAATGACTCAAAACGAACATCACTTGGAACAACATAGAATCTTTGGAATTCTGCCTGGGATGACATATTAACACTGAAAGGCCATTGCCTATGGAATATTGCTTTTGCAAGAGAGTTTATGTAAAATGGTGACTGACTTGAAACTGCAAATCAGGACTCTTCTGGTCTGAATCTCATCTTTGCCATGAATTTTCACAAGACGGCTTTAAGCAATTCACTCCCTCTCTGCCACAATATGGGAATAAAACAATAACCTTGTGAGGCAAGTAAGTAAGGATAATTTAATACATCTGCAGTCCTTTACATACTCAGAAAGCACTTTATAAATGTTAAGTGCATTTGTTAATGCTTTTTGCCAGTTACAGAAATGGTTTATTGCTTTTAGATTTAAGCACCCTGTAAGCTCCCATTTCTTCTTAAAATACTCAGTTTTCAATTGAATACTGTGTTTTGTATTTTCATTAATTGTCTACTGCAGTGTTATTCAAACTGTGGGTCAGGTCCCACTTGGTGGGTCGCGACCTGATGTTAGGTGGGTTGCGGAAAGCTGAGAGCAGCCATCTTGGAAACTGCAGATCTTACTCTTATTATATGTATTCATTTTGTGAGTGTTAACAGTTTGAATTTTCAAGTGAGTGTTTTTTAAAAAAATGTTTTTAGTTCAGTGCTTTCACATATTTTGTCCTCATCTTGCTTTCTGTGAGGGATGTTTCATGGTTGTACAGTTACTGCAGTTCAACAATGCCAATTTACATTTCAGGAGTGTCATTTTATTACGTTACGATTACAGCACTTCCTGCTTGATGATGTCCCTTTCTGCCAGAACATCACTTCCAGGTTAATGACATCACTTCCAGTGAGTCCCGACACAAGAGCCATTCTAAAAAGTAGGTCCCGGTCTAAAAAGTTTGAATACCACTGGTCTACTGAACGCTACCATTATGGTCCAAGGCTCACCAAACTGACACCTAGATAATATTGGGACTATTTTAATAAAAAGGATCATTCAGGAACTTTTTGCAATCTGATGTATAATCAGACAGTGGCAGCGTACCATGTTTTCCTGCATCTCATCTTTTTTTTAGCTCAAAAGGAGATGCAGGGAAGGTGTTTAGGGGGGAAAAACTCTGCACCATCAAACAACCTTGAAAACATTTTGATAATATTATTAAATCTTAACCGCAATGTGCAAGAGCTGATAGAAAAAACTACACAGTAATTTCATCCTCATATGAGAGACTAGGAAAAACTGACAAGAGATAGTCCTAACTACTTTCTGAAGCCTGATGATTCATTTGCTCACTCTGTTTTCTGGGCACTTTCTAGCTTTACTCATCTCCATATTAAGAATCCCCTGTCCAGTTTCCAAGGAAAGCTAGTTTCTAGGAAGCTCCTTTGAAAACAACTGATTTTTGAAAAGGGGGGTACACAAAGGTTGGAAATATAACAATAGCTTCCAACTCGGGGTTATGACCCCCAGGTATCGCGTTTGAAAAATTCTCTTCTCTTAAGGGGGGAGGCAACCACCTTACCCGTAAGCAACAGCACCCATCACTTTCCGTTTCTCCCTATCCCTGCTTACAGGGAGGTAAGACAGGGGTTTTTACAGGGCTTCCTACCTCTCTGTAGTCTGCGGCGGCAACAGAGAGAACCTGGAAGTAATGGGTGCTGTGGACTATGGGTCCTCCATTGGGCCCCAGCCCTGTCGTAAAGGGACAGGAGGTTGGGAACCACTGCTGTAAAAGTACCCTCATTTAAGGCCTGATTTAAGACACAAATCATCACATTGCAAGACCTCACTGGCAGAAGGTCTGGTCCAGAGGGTACAGCCACCATTAAGCCCAAAGGTAAGATGCAAAGGACACAAATTCAAGATCACCAGAAGCTTCTGTGAGCATCAAGACTTCAAGAATGCGACTGATAGCTGAGCTGTCTCCAGCTGCCTTCTGTGAGAGAGAAGTTGTGCTGGGCCAAGCTGTTTCTTCAGTGAGAGCAAAGAAGCTACTTATCAGCTTGAATGGGAGGCAACCACATGGCCAGCAAGGAAGACCAGACTGTGAAAGATCCATCTGAATGTTGCTGTTCTTGAACGATTAGAACCTATTTGTCTAAACATTTGGGGTTTACAGAAAGCCTGCCTATATGAAATGCCTTGAAGTCAAAGGAGCAATCCAAAGACCAAAAAAGGCAATATATAAATACTGGTATTGTTATGACCTGTTCTATACCATGCAAGAAATAGCAATCTTACACAAAATCAGACTGATTTTAATGTATAGTACTCATTCACAGCACCATCCTATTTGGCGCTTAGCACTGACGCAGCATTGTTGCATCAATGCTGCGGCATTAGTGCCAACGCAGGGGCGCTGACAGTACCTCCGCGTCTGCACTAAGGCAACAGGACTAGCGGCAGCAGCGCCGGTCCTGTTACACCCGTGCAGTGCCTCCCTCACGTCAGCTGAAGTCAGTGGCGCGAGGGAGGCACCATGACGGGGCGGCCCGGGGATTGGTGAGAGGGAGGCAGGGGCGGGACTTGGGAGGTGGCCATACAAATCCTTTGATCCGCTCGGAGCGAGTGCAGATCCAAGGTGCACATAGGGGAGGCTGGAGCCTCCCCTACGGTAAGGGAGCGAATGCTCCCTTGCTGTGGGGGGGGTGGGAGCAGGCTCCAGTCACTCCTATGCAGTGTTGGATATGGTGCTGTCAAGTCAGCCTCATCATTCCGGTGCTGCATAGGACTGCGCCCTTAGTCAAGATCCTTAATTGTCAACAGGAGAGAATACTGAATAAGACTTAATTTAAGAAGGATACTGAGAACTTTTAATTTAGAGAACATTCTGTAATTCTGGCTGCCTGAGACTATAGTGTTGCAAGAACACAATGGCGACATTTCTACATGTACGTGAAACTTCAATTATAAAAGTACCTGTAGCCCTTGCACTTTCTATTCTCAAGTGATTGTGGCCTTCTGATCTTACTTGATTTACCTGTTGTAACATCTGAAAATATCTACTATGCAGTCAAGTACTGACCCATGTTCTGAATTGATACCATATGAATTTAACCATATGAAATCACCATAGCACATTTAAAAGTACCTGCTAGCATTCACACTTCCTCACTTCCTCCTTTCTCTAGATTAATTATTCCAACATAACTAACTGGGCCACTGGAGAGCCCTACATTAGAGCTCAAGTTATTTATTTATTTATTTAATTTATATCCCGCCTTTCTGCCCGACGGCACCCAAGGCGGCCTACAACAATAAAATACAATTTAACAATTAAAACAGTAATTTAAAAACAATATTAAAATAATTAAAATTTAAACAACAAACCCCGTGGATCATAAAAAAGTAGAAAAACCAGGCAGCCTGTCAACAATTAAAAGCTTCTTGAAATAAAAAGGTCTTCAGCCCCTGCCGAAATATTACCAAAGAGGGAGCAGTTCTCAATTCTAAGGGAAGAGTATTCCAAAGTTGGGGGGTCATCACCAAGAAGGCCCTATTCCTGGCCGCCACCCCTCTCACCTCTCCTGGTAGCGGCACAGTTAAAAGGCCCCCCCCAGATGATCTAAGAGTATAGGCAGGATTACATGGGAGGAGGCGGTCCCTCAAATACCACGGACCCGAGCTGTAAAGGGCTTTAAAAGTCAAAACTAGCACCTTGAATCGGGCCCGGAACAGAACCGGAAGCCAGTGTAGTTGCCGAAGCAACGGCTCGACAGAATCAAACCGATGTGCCCCAGCAACCACCCGAGCCGCCACGTTCTGTACTAGTTGTAATTTCAGGACCGTCTTCAAAGGCAGCCCCACGTAGAGCGCATTGCAATAATCTTATCTGGACGTCACTAGGGCGTGGGTCACTGTGGCCAGGTCCGCGCAGCTCAGGTACGGTCGCAGCTGGCGAATCAGCCGGAGCTGAACAAAGGCTCCCCTGGCCACCACCGCCACCTGGGTATCCAGGTGCAGTTGTGGATCCAGGAGAACCCCCAAACTGCGGATCTGCTCCTTCAGAGGGAGTGCAACCCCATCCAGAGCAGGGCGGTAGTCCAATACCCAAGCTGTGGATTTCCGAACCAAAAGCACCTGTCTTATCCGGATTTAATTTCAGCTTGTTCGCCCACATCCAGCCCCCAACCGCCTCCAGACAGCGATCCAGGACCTCAACCGCCTCCTCAGAATCAGGGGGAAAGAAGAGATAGAGTTGGGTGTCATCAGCGTAATGATGGTACCCCACTCCAAACCCCCGGATGACCTCTCCCAGCGGCTTCATGTAGATGTTAAATAGCATAGGGGATAAGATGGAACCTTGCAGCACCCCAAACCTAAGAGGCCGGGGTGCCAAACAAGTGTCCCCCAGCACCACCTTCTGGGTTCTGTCAGCCAGGAAGGAGAGGAACCACTTCAAAACAGTGCCTCCAAGCCCCAACCTGGCCAGCCGACCCAGAAGGACACCATGGTCGATGGTGTCGAAAGCTGCCGAGAGGTCCAGCAGTACTAAAAGGGACGCACTCCCCCTGTCCATTCCCTGGCAAAGGTCATCCACCAAAGTGACCAAGGCAGTCTCCGTCCCAAACCCCGGCCTGAAGCCAGATTGGAATGGGTCCAGATAATCCGTTTCGTCCAGTACCCTCTGAAGCTGGGACGCCACCAACCGCTCAATCACCTTACCCAGAAATGGGATATACCCCTGCTAACTGGGCAAGAGGCACTTTTCCAAGTGGTGTTTCTCTTATATTTAGCAGGGGGAGAGTAACTGTCCCTCTTCACCCCTGTGCAGTCTTTCTAGTGGCTGTTGCTGGTGGTTTGCCTTTTTTTTTTAGATTGTGAGCCCTTTGGGACAGGGAGCCATTTAATTTTATTATTATTACTATTTGCCTGTAAACCGCTTTGTGAACTTCGTGTTGAAAAGCGGTATATAGGTACCTGTTGGTTGGTTGGTTGGTTGGAGACTGGCCGAAAGTTGTTTAAGTTAGTGGGATCCAGGGAGGGTTTCTTCAGGAAGGGGCGAACCATCGCCTGCTTCAGAGCAGGTGGGAGCACCTCCTCCCTCAGAGATGAGTTCACCACCCTCCCCGTCCACTCGGCCAGCCCTTCCCGGGCAGCTCTAATTAGCCATGCTGGGCAAGGGTCGAGCAGGCAAGCAGCAGGTCTCACACTCCAGAGAATCCTGTCCACATCCTCAGGTTCTACAAGCTGGAAAGAATCCCAAATGGTAGGATAGACAGGTTCCCCGGGGACATCACTAGATATGCCCACAGCGACGTCCAAGTCATGCTGAATCTGATTGACCTTGTCTGCAAAGTGTTTTGCGAACTCATCACAGCAAGCCTCCGTGTGCTCCTCCCCTCCAATTGGGGGGGGCCCGATGTAGAAGGCTACGGACCACACGAAAGAGCTCAGCTGAACGGTTCTCTGTAGATGCGATGGTGGCAGAGAAGTGTGCCCTCTTAGCTGCCACCACCGCCCTAGAATAAGATCTTAATTGGGCCCTAGCCCGTGTACGGTCAGATTCGGCATAAGTCTTTCGCCACTGACACTCTAGACACCTGCCCTGCCGCTTCATCATTTGCAGCTCCTCAGAAAACCAAGGAGCCGCTCTGACTCTGCGACTGGGCAGGGGACACTCAGGAGCTATCTCATCCAGGGCCGTGGTCATCTCCCCATTCCAGAGGTCGACCAGGGCACCGGGTGGGTCTCCAGCTCTGGCAACAGGAAACTCCCCCAGAGCCCTCAGGAATCTGTCTGGATCTATCAGTCTCCGAGGGCGGATCATAGAATGGGATCTCCCGCCATTGCGGAGGTGAGAGGCTACAACAAGCCTAAATCCCACCAGAAAATGATCTGTCCATGACAAAGTTGTGATCTTAATCTCCTCCACCTCCAGATCATCATCAACCTGCCCAGCAGTAAACATCAGATCCAGCGTGTGTCCCGCATCATGTGTTGGGGCAGATATTCTTTGAGACAGACCCATGGTTGTCATGGAGGCCATGAAATCCTGAGCCGCAGCTGTTCCCGGGGCCTCGGCATGGACATTAAAGTCCCCCAACACCAACAGGCAGGGGGACTCCAACACCACGCTCAAGATCAGCCCAGTCAGCTCAGGCAGGGAGACTGTTGGGCAGCAAGGCAGACGGTACAACAACAGAATCCCTATTCTGTCTCGCCCCTCCAACACAACACGAAGGCACTCAAACCCGGTGGACTACTGAACAGGGTAACTGGTGAGACGGATGGTATCCCGGTAGACCATTGCAACCCCGCCTCCCTGCCCCTGTAGTTGTGGCTGCTGCAGTACCCGGAAACCCGGCGGACAAATCAGGGAAATATTGACCCCTCCCAGCTCACCCAGCCAGGTCTCCATGATACATACCAGGTCAGCCCTCTCAGCCAGAATTAAATCCTGGATTAAGCAGGTATTATTATTAACCGACCTGGCATTCAGAAGCCGCAGTTTCAGACTCAGGGGACTGTTGCCAGGAGTGCCAAGGGATGAGAGGAGGGCCAGAAAGAGGGATAGTCTGCCTACGACTGACCCTCCTTCTCCTGTAACGTCCGGCCCAACCCCCACTGCCATACCTTCCATGACTCGCAACTCTGCTGATGGTGGCCTCCCGCCCCTCCCCCGAGCTCCCTCCAGGTGTCAAACACATAGTTCCGGTAGGACCAACCTTCAGCCAACTACAACAGCACATACAATCTAAAACCAGACACTCTCACACACGCACAACTACCCCTGAATGCAGCAACCTTTACCCTCACACCAAGGCTTGGGTCGCTGCAGCCTCTGCCCCTCTCTCACTGAGGCACAGGTCCTCTATCCACCATCCCTACCTGCCCCCCCTCTCACTGAGGCAGGTATATCTTTCACCTCTCCTGGCCTGACTCACTCAGGCCAGGATCTCTCACATTCACATTATCACTCACTCAATTAAAAGGGTGGTGTTAGTCTTGTTGACAGGCTGCTAAGCTCCTGAAGTATAAGGAGCAGGGGCGTAGCTGGCAGTTGACGATCCACAGGGAAACGGGCAGGATGGCTGACGGCAGCAGATGGGCTCCGGGCTCCATTCCACAGGCAAAGAGCCAAAGCGCAAAGAGCCCTTTGGCTCGCGCCAAAGGCTCGCACCTCTGGCAAGCCAGAGGCTTAAGATGTTCACAGACCTGCAGAGAAGAGCACAGTGGAGCTATGAGCCCAGGTGTTCAATCAGCCCCTCCTCCCCACAAGGTTCAAGGCAACCCTCTGGTCCTAAAGGGAGCCAGACACAAGCCAGAGGCTTGTCCCTTTTTCACTGAGTTAATCTCTTTTATCTAGTATGTTACAATTTCTTAGAATTCATTTAGTTACAGCATAAGCCTACACATGTCTACTCAGACTAAGTTCCATTTATTTCAGTAGGATTCACAGGTAAGCATGTATAAGATTGAAGCCTCCGTGATGCCTAATTAAAATAGAGATTGGTGGGAGACATGAATAGAACTAGAGATTAATACTTAATATCTATTCAGTGCTAACTATTATTTCTGGAAACAATGATGTGGTTTCCGACGATCAAGTTAACAACTTCATGTGAACTTATATACATTTTATTTATATAAAATTTATAAAGTAAAATCGAAGACACGCAGACAGGATGAAGCTGTACTGAATGGCAGTTCCTGCCATCATTCTAGAACAAAATTCTTCCTTCTCCTCTTACTTTCTTTTCAATATTTGAAAACTGTCAACTTATTATCTTTTCTATCCTTAGCCAAACATATATAGTTCTTTCAGTCTCCTCAGATGTCTTCTTTTTCTCACTGTCATCATTCTACTTTTTCCCTTGAATAAATCCAATATGTCAAAATCCTCCTTGCCCTTTGGCAACAAAATAAAATGCTTTTATTTTCATGAATAAAGTTTTGGGGTCAGTGCTGAACAATCTGGATATCTTTAACTAGATGCCTTTATCACTGGCCTTTATGTCGTATCATAGTAGCCCATGCACAATTACATTTACCATAACTACTAAATTCTTCTTACTATTTGTTCTACTTCACCAGTGACTTCCTATCATTGGGGTAATTCCATACATTCCATGGCAAAAATACAAGACTAGCCACCATTTCTAGTCATCCAACAAAAATCTGCTCAATACTGCTTCACAGAACATTCGTCTCATTAACTTGGCTTGTATTGTTTTAATACATACTTAAAATATTTAATATGTGAATCAGTTTTAGTTTTTCCCAACAGATTCAACTTCTGTGTAGGAAGTATTTCAGTTTGCCCTGGTTGAACACTATTTAATCAATCTAACTCTCTACCTATCTCTGTATCGTAACACAACTTTATAAAGTACTTACAGGCAAAGAGAAAACTGGGCCAGATGATGAAGTTTGAGAATGTGCTATCCATTCTCGTTTCAATAATAATAAATGCTGAGCATCAGTTGACCAAGAACTCGCATGAAATCTCTGCTAGTTCTCATTTTTTCCAAAGCCAGATGAATGATTTCAACATGATTTTTTTCTCTACAGGAAACTCAAAGGGATGCAAAGACCACTACTCCTTTTTTGTACTTGAGTACATAACAGTTTTTATTTTAACTGTTGCTTGAAAAAGATGTCTGCGTTAGGACCAAACTACATGGTACAGTAAATGTGTTAACTAGTCCATACATCTTTATGCTGTTGTTTTAAATAACTATGAGGACGTTTATCAAGACTGGGATCTCAGTGAATGGGGAAAAGATTATTTAACTCTTTCCTGCTACACCACAGTCCCAACAAAAGTCACACTTCTCTGACACTAGCCCCAGAATTGGAGCATTATTTTTATTAGGACTGTGGTGGTGCAGGAAAAAGTTAAATTCCCTCCATGTTTCTGAAAAGTTTCCCTATGGGTACCTAATTTTTTTTAATGCAGGGCCAAACTATGCATACCCTAATACATAATTGGTTCTTCAGACTGCAGGGCATCTTTAGGTAAAACCCAGATGTTATTTTACTTCACTTAACACCAAATTACACAGGCCGGCACACATTTCCTACGTTAGATCTATTTGTTGGTATTGGAGGGGGGGTCGCTTATTCCAAAAAATGTCATCAGTTTTGCCCTATTGCATCTTGTTTTGGAGACAAAGCATAACCTCATTAGTGAACGGTTCAAGCAGCTACCTCGTGAGGAAGTCTATGCCATGGCTTCCTCCCAAGGACACTGCCTGAACCAATCACCAACAAGGCTATGACGTATCTCTGAAACAAGAAGCAATAAGGCAAAATTGATGCCTTTTTTTGAATTAGCACCCCAAATTCATATAAAATCATCATAAATTTTCAAAAAAGTTTTCTGATCCTCAGTTTTGCAGACCTGTTATCTATTTTCATAGGATCACTTCATTCTACCAAATATATTTAGATATCCTATAGAATCCCACATATTAGGCCAAGAAGAAGAAGTTTAACACTCCAGTCCTGAATGGATCATGTGGAAAATTCCACAGCAATTGCCTGAATTTCTTTCTGTCAAAGAAACGAGGGATCTTGATCTGCAGAGGTAACTATACTATGGTGGAAATAGTGCCCTGAAGCCATCATGTATGAGGTTGTCTGAGAAAAGCTACTTGGAGTAAGTTGTAATTAACATCTTCTTCAATTATGTTCTGTTATCACAACTGTTTCATTACACAGGGAACTGTGTCAAACTAGACATGATCAGGAAGCCGTCCATATATCAGATTAAATGGGTATATATGCATGCACAAGCATATACCTATTCTTTAGATTAAAAAAGCATGAAGTAGCAGGAAATAAAACCCATCCTCTCTTTCCCCCCACCTTGTTTCATTCAACTAAGAAAAAAATGCTTAAATTAATGGAACACAAAACCTAACACTCTTCATCACATCAACTGCAGAAGACTCAAATATGGTTGTTGAATAAAAAAGTAAGACTAATGGTAATGTATAAATTACCAGTGGTTCGCAAACCCACTTTTTAGAATGACATTCTGTCTGGGACCCACTGTCCCATGTAAGTGCTGTCATTGTGATGCCAGAGCCTGCTGATTTCTTGAGAATGAAATAAATTGGTATATTGGGTGATTTCTCAGTCACTATTCAATAGCAAAGAGAATCTGAAAGAAAAAAGCCTATTTACAGCCTTGACACAAGCAAAATAACCACACAGCCATCCCCCTTTCCTGCACCCCATCTTCCCATATTTTTAATTATGGTTGCCTTGGGTGCTTTGCGTCACACCTGAAATTGGCTCAGGATCCACCTAGTGCGTCCCAAACCACAGTTTGAAAAACACTGATCTACACCATTCGTCATTCCCAACCCCATCCCCCAGAAGTTACATAAGGTATTCCAACTTTTATTATACAAGTCAAACATCAGATCCATAGCTTTCAACTTCCCACTCTTGGAGAACCTCCAACCTCCATTTCAATGAGGAGAATAAAATTACCCGAAAAGGTCTGCAGGACTTCAGACGTGCATTCTAAGAGACATTTTCAATTTATCTGGGATAAAGGTCAGCATGTAGGACTAAAAAGTTTGAGAACCACTAGTCTAGCCAAAAAGAAACTTTTCGTTGAGTGAACAGTCAAATAATAAAGCATTAATTTATTAAAAACAGATAATTGAATTAAAAACATTCTTTTTATTTGTTTATATATTTAAAAGATTTACATACCACTTTTTTTAGTACTCAGAGTGGTGTACAACATATAAGTTATGTCACTTATGGAGGCTTTACAGATCACATAGAATTCGGTTTTCCGATAACAAATCCATTAGACTTGGTTGTAGCCCTAATTACTTAATTCTCATTGTCTGTGCAAGCTTGCAGCCTTTTGTTTGCAAATGTTCTATCAACTAAACCCGAGCACAGAATATATGAAAACATGCCCTGGCATCCTCTGGGGTTCCATTCCAGCCCCCGCGGATACCTGAAACCGTGGATACTGGGGATGCCTTTTTAAAGGTAAGGGAACATGTGGTTTTGCCGCAACAAGATTAAAAAAAGAGATTTGTTTAATGCCCCCGTCTTTTTAATAAGCATCCCAGTATCTGTATCTATCCATGAAACCATAGATACAGAGACAAAAAGTTTTTTGTGACAAGAATGCTTCCACACAGGTCTTGCATAATTTGATGTGTCCACCTAACATGGCAGTGGTCATCAAGGCACTTCTCTGCTTTTGAGATGGAAAGTACTGGGCTCAGGCTCTACTCTGGGCTTTCTAATTTGCACAGACTCTAAAGCACATGTACACAATCCTTGAATATACCCTAAAACAGCTGCCAACCACCTTCATGGCACAATGCTGTAAATCCATGCAAAAACATGCGTGTGTAATTAATTACCAATGAAGCCATCATTTCCACGTAAAATTCTAGCCAGCTGAAATCCTAGATACATACTTTCTCCTGAACATGTTCCCCTTCAGAGAAAGCAACAAGTAAACAAATGACCAGCAGAAGAAACTAGGAAAAGTAGGTTAGTTATAAAGTACTTTGGAAAGTGCTGCAAGGACAGTTCATAGGCAGAACAAGCAGAAGGTGTACAATTAAAGAGGACCTTAGTTAGCAAGGTTGGGGAAAACCTCTCCCTAAGACACTGGCAGCAGGTCTCTTCTCAGAGTACACAGTATGGACAAAGTGCCGGACTGCATATATGGCAATTTAACTGCTCTTAAATGAGAAAGATAGCAGAGTCACACACCTCTCACTCCTCCCATTGCAGAGTGGAGTCATCCAATATCAAATTAGATAGTCTACCACTTACACAAGGGTGTTCTTAACCACATGGAATATACTGTATTCCATGAGGTGGAAGAGGACCCATACTGGTCAATTTCTTAACAGGGATTCTTACAAAGAATGCTGGCCTAGGTAGATCTTCTTATGTTCTTAAGCAAGAGTTCGGGATGAAAATAACAGAGATTAACTATGCCTTAACTATTAAGAGATCATGAGTACGCAGTGTTGCTTTGTAAATACAAAACCGGTTGTAATGCCATGCAGACTGTATGAAAAACAGACGATGCAAGACAGAAATCAATCAAGCCTTAGAAAATATGAAAATCAATTGACTGGTGCCTAGACTCTAGACAAACAAGTAAACAGTTTCCTGTTGTCTTGTCCCAAACATTTTTCTTCATATCAGGAAATTGTGGACACAGACTGGCATTTACCATGGAAAAAGGAGCAGATTGAAATCTAGTCTTTGACCCTTAACTTGTTCTCAAGGATGTGGTTCAGGATGCTTTTCTTCTATGTTGAATTTACTTCCAGGCAATAGTTGTGCCATCTGGGCAGGCTGAACCTCCGTCACCTTTCATTTTAGTAACCAAGCAATGTACTGTATATGTCTAGGTAAAAGGCTGACAAATGATTTATTACAAACCATATGTTGGATGGAAAAGACTGAATCAATTGATAGCCAAGATGGATAAAGAAGATTTTTACAAGTTTTATTGAAAATATGAACTCTGCACTCAAGGAGAGCACTATTGAAGGGGTGACATTATAAAAGGCATGACAACCGTGAAAAAGTCAGTTGGCAAGTCAGGTAAAAAGGAAAAGTTTAAGGCTGTTGTCAGATAGAGAGATGCCAAAAAGACAGATAGAGATCGTAACACACAAGAAAAACAGTAAGGGACAGAAAAAAAGAGAATGACAAGAGGCATCCTTACAAGCACCTAGTAATCCAGGAAAAAGTTAGGATGGCATCACATAAATGTCACTAACGGTGCAATCTTGTTAGTCAGGGCCAAATCCTATCCAATTTTCCAGTGCTGGTATAGCGATGCCAAAATCAAGGCCACATTAATGTAAGGAAATGTTCATTTGCTTACCTCAGGAATGCACTGCAACTGCATCAGTGCTGGAAAATTGGATAAGATTGGAATATTGGATACTTCTGAGTAAATATACAGAGGATTAGACTTTTTGAGGAGTAATTCATACAAAGATACCAATGAAAATAATTAGGTCAGTGAGAAAAATTTTCAAATGGAGCTAATTAAGAACAAAATGCAAGTACAAGGTATCTGCTGGGGTTCTGCTCCAGACCCCACCATGGATACCTGAAACCATGGATACTGGAGGTGTCTTTTTAAAGATAAGGGAACATCAGTGATTTTGCTGCAACTAGGTAAAAAAAGAGATTTGTTTAATGTTCCCCTATCTTTTCAAGAGGCATCCCAATATCCATTATATCGGTGGATAACTGAAACCGTGGATACTGGGGTATGCCTGTACATAGTTTGCAACTTGAGGTGACTGGAGAAGCAGACAGAGATACAAGAAAACTAAAAACACTTGACCTGCAAGAAAACAACCTGGATGTAAGCATGAAAAAACAGCCAATATGTTATGTGACATAAGGACACTTTGACCTAGGTGCCTTTCAAAAGGGATTGGACAGATTTCTGGAGGAAAAGTCCATAGCAGGCTATAGGCCATGATGGGTGGTACAACCTCCTTATTTTAGAAGTAGACTAACTCAGAATGCCAGATGCAGGGAAGTGACGAGATGTAAGTATCTGGTCTTGTGTGCTCCCTGAGACATCTGGTGGGCCACTGTGAGATACAGAAAGGCTCTGCTTACCTTCTCCACTACAGAACAAATTAAGATTAGTCATAGGGATTTTTTTTGTAATTAGCTGAACAAAGATTAATAAAAATCAAGGTAAGAAAAAATGAAAAGATGGAACACAGAAAAAGTATTAGCACACATACATCATGGGAAATACTACCTCCCAAAAAGTAGTAGGGCTGAATTGAATGACATTCTTGAAGAGAAATGTGTATAACTGATGGGATTAAAGCTAGAAGGAAAAATATTGCAATAATCAAAATTATAGAAAAAAGTGACCCAACAATATGATGGAAAAAACAAAGGCAAGCAGGTCAACAGAAGAGTAAATTCTGTCTGAGGAGGCAATGCAAAAAACACACAGAAGGCTATATAGGCCACAAAAAGAACTAACAGGATAAGGGGGAGAAGGGGGAGAACAAACTGCACAACTTGAGGTACTAGTTTTAAGCCAGTGAGAACCAGGAATGTGAACTTGTGAACACTGCTTAATAAAATCCATGTCTGCTTTTCAACTAAATACAGTATTAGCGGTATCTCAACATATGGAACTCAAAAGCAATCCATTCGTTCAATCATTGCTTTCACAAGGCAAGACCATCCATAGACTAGCCAGCTACTTATCAGCCCACACCATTACAAAGCACACAGTCTCATGATCCAAGAAAAGTATACTGTGCAGCAGGTGGCCGGTAATGCTAGAAGATGCAAGAAGAGGAAATCTGCATGACTGAAAGGAGCCTCTACAAAGCCACTATGTAGAGAATGGACTTCAGAATCAACCCCGAAAGAAAACATTGTCATACAAGAATCAAGCAGCTCAATGCAGTCATCCAAAATTGATGAAATGGTCACCCTGTGCTTTAAAACCACTTTATTATTTATTATTATCATTCCGCTTTTCCTTTGCCAGAGCAAATGCTCAAGCAACCTACATTTTGGACATTTTGTGATGGTTGTAAGAAATACCAGTTAGGTATTAAGGATGTACCTGTTACAGTTACTGTTATTCCAGGTATATGCCAACAGTAGTCTTAAATTCATACACATGCAAATGAAAGAAAACAGTGCCAATACACCAAATTTCTTATCAATCCCATATTGGACTATTGAAGCTTCTGTTTCAGGCCCAAGGAAGAGGCTGTTCTACAGAAGAAAGAGACAAGTATGGATTGCGGGAGAGACAGAACACAATACCCTGACAAATTAGCTCTTACCTCATACAGGCACACAAAAGACAGCAAATAGTTTTAACACAAAGGTAACAAATTAGCCTTGCCCATCAAAAGACAATTAAATCTTCACATCTGTCCTGCAAGAATGCTATGTGTGGCAGGAGAGAAGTATCAGACTCAAAGAACATACTCTTAAATCCAATTTTTTTAGTAAGGATTACTCCACTTGAAAGTTACTGCTCCCTCCAAATGGTTTCTGTCCTCACTTAACACATGTAAGAATCATCACTCCAATTGAACATGCAATGGAACAAATTCATCCTTTTACCAAGATCCTGAGTCTGTACAAAACTGTAATTAAAATGTCTTGGGGAATTAGCAGATTATCAGGCAGCTCAACAACTATGTGTGTGAAACAAGAATGGGGAGCTGCTAATGAAATGTACCATGACCATGGAGTGGGGGGATGATGATGATGATGGCGCCAATAACACAGAACTTTGCCTTAGTGAGACCTAAATGAGGCATTTCAGTGGCAAGGTCCCCATAGGGTCAACTGATGTCAGGAGGAAGCACCACAACACATTCCAAAATATGTATGCATGTTGGTGCAAGTAAGACAGGGCAGGCAAGCAATGGGGCAGCAAAGACGTTCAGGGAGGGATAGGGCAGACAGTGGCACCAGCTTAGTGATGAGGATGAGGGGACTATGCTCTTCCTCGTCCTCCTAACTTGCCAAGGAACAACTAAAGATAGGTAGCTGCAACAACGGTGCATCTACACAGCTGGTTTTTAGTTCTGCTGTTTTTTCCCGATGAGCTTGTATCACTTTCGCCACTCGCTCCCTCCACTTTTAAGCAGCGAATGTACCCGATACCGTTTCTAAAATAAACGCCAGGGTTGGAATGTTCGTGATTGGAGGACAGCGGTGGCGATAGCGGTGGTAATCTGACGGCGGTGTTATGTTCTCGGTGGCAACCCGGGGAGGCAGCTCTCAACCCGAGAGTGCAGGCGTGGGTGGGAGCGCAAGGAGAAGAAGGCGAAAGGGCTGGGGGCTTCACAGCACTTTTTTGAGTAAAAAATTAAATCTCGATTTGATCGCATCAAGTTTATGGAAAACCCCGTTACAGAACCTCCAGGGAAGATTTTAAAAAATGCAAATAAATGTAAACATGCAACGGCTGTAATTGGCGCACATTTTGGGGTGGGGAATACTCAGAGCCCCGAGAATGGAATTCTAACAAGGGGGGAAGAAGAGAGAGAGGAGACAGAGAGGAATATCAATTGGAGTCTCTTTGGGATAACTGGGACCCCCCTCCCCTCACCTGCGAGGCGGCGCTCCCGCAACAGCCCATGGCGGGCTCGGGGCTGGGTCTCTGCCGCGGGCTCCAGGCATCCAAGCGCCGCGATTTCCCGGTCGCCTGCCCGGCCCCAGGGCGGCGGCGGCGGCGGCGGCGGCGGGAGCGGCAGCAAGGCGGCGGGGAAGAGGAAGGGAAGACGGGGGAAGGAGGAGGAGGAGGAGGAGGGAAAAGGGGAACGAGAGCGGAGCTCCTTGCGCCGCTGCGGGTGTCGCTGGCTGCTGGCTCAGTCCGTCCCTCGCTGTCCGCAGTAGCGGCGGCGGCGCCTCGGCTGAGGCGGCTCCTGGTTCCTCATCCCGCCTCCCGCATCCCAGTGGCAGCGGCGTTCCTGAGGGCGGGGCCGGCGCGAGCGGGGGAGAAGCGGGAGGGGTCGGAGGAGCAGAGCCAACACAACAACAGGCGGCGGTGGCGGCAGCACAGCCCTGGCCCGGCTCAGGCTCCGCCAACCAGGCTGCCCGGCTCGCGACCTGGAAACAGCTTCGGAACGCTCCCGTCGAGGGACGCGAGAGGGACCCGAGCCGGGTTGCGAAGCGCACACGCACAAATCAGAGCTGTCTGCGGCAAGGAGCTTTTATCATTAAAAAAATTCATCTAAATTGGGGCTTGGACCCAATCCCTACTGCCCTAACACTATTCAAGAATTCAGCAGGATTCTGGTCACTGCCGCAATGGAATGGCACAGGCCGCGCGCGCGGCGCTGTCCCTCGCCTGAAAGCCTCTCGGCTGGCTTCCGGTCTGCCTGTTTTCTCGTTCGACGCCCCCCCGTCTTTTATTTTTTATTTTTTTTGTGCCTCCCTGCAGAAGCGGGTGGGTGGAGCAATAGGTCGCGCGCGACGGCGGCAGCGGCGGCGGCTTAGAAGCTCTCCAGCGTGTTTAACACCCCTGCTGGTCCCCGCATCCCTGCGTGACCTTGGGCAAGTCCCTGGCGCTCTTTCCTGCCGCTGCCATTGTTCATGGAGGGCTGATTTCACTTCATCTTCTGGGTGTATTTAGGACCTTTATCTCGCGCCTTATTTAGCTGCGTGTGATTGCAACACGAAAAATGATGGGAAAGGCACGGGGTGTTGAGGGAACCACACGCACGGACGCACACGCCACCACGTGGGAATCTGACAGCGCCACCCTATGCATATCCACTCAGAAGATAGCGTTCCCGGGAAAGTGTAATAGTTTTGCAGCCTATTCCTTCTTTACAGGGAATCAAGGTTTTTATATTTTTATATAAGGTGTTTATATTGTTTTGTTGAGCCTATAGTTGCCCACTGTCTTGAGTGCCTCATATTGGGCCAGAACAGTCGGGTAAAAGTAATTTTAATAAATACATTTAATTTGCAGCAATCATGGCTTTCAAGCCATTCCTTCTGCTTTTGAACAAAAGTGGTGTTAAAATTATTGCAAAGAGGATTGTTACTATAAACCAAAAGAAAGAAAGAAAAAGAAAGAAAATATTTTTAGATCTCAGAAACGACCAATCCTATTTGAAACTTAACATTTTGTTCTTTTGTTGATGTGTGTGTTGAACCAATCTTTTATCACTTTTGTTGTGCTGAAAAAAATCTTAGCAAAGTAGATTGCATTTAGAGCCAGTAGCAGCATAGACATTTTTGCAGAAACCTGTGTCAGCCCCCTGTTGACTCTGAAGCATAAAAATCATAATCCAAGTTTATCCTGTGAAGAATTTGCTACTAGAAATGACAGAAATGATGCTATTATTAATATTTTTATGAATTTAGTGGCATCAGAAAAAAGAGGCAAAAGCTAAGACCTGCTTTTCTTACCATCACACCAGTGTTCATGGTGCACTAGAATATCTTGGGGATAGGATTGGGCCTTTAGGGACAGCATCAGAGATCAGTCAGGTGGGGCACTGGTTGAGAATCCCCAGTAACCAGGAAAAAGTCCACATGGAAAAAGCCCACACAAACGTCGCCCACATGGGTTAGGGTGGGGGGATTCAATGGGCAGTGATTCCCAAACTGTGTGCCATGGCACCCCAGGAAGCTGTGGAAACCAGCCAGGGGAGCTATGAAATCTTGCGGAAAAACCCTCTACCCTATTCAATGAATAGGATTGTAGTCCAAATGGGGAACCGTGGCCATTGGCCAAGTAGGTCAAAGGAGCCCCCAGTCAAAAACATTTGGGAACTACAGATAAGAGGATTCCAGAACTGATCTCCAAAGGCTGCTTTTCTCCGAGATGCTGGTTAAGAGTCCCCAGGATGTACAAAACTGTGAGCTCTGGTTCCCAAACTGTGAGCCATGACTTCCCCGGGAGCTGCAGAAACCAGCCAGGGGAGCTGCAGAATTCTTGTGAACAACCCACCACTCTATACAAGGTATAAGGTTGCAGCCCTAATAGGAAAAAGTTGAAAAAGTTTGGGAGCCACTAGGATAGGGCATTTTTTCATGTGGGTTGTGTGTGTGTGTGGGGGGGGGCTTTATTTCATGGAACCGAAGATCCACACCTACCAGATGGCCCACCTGGCCAGGCTGACCCAGGCTGAACTTGGCAATGTTTGATGTTCTATCCGGAGGTGGGTGGTGGCACCATGGGGCACTCAGTGCAGGACGTTGTGTCAGGACCATTGTTTTCCCTAAGCTGTATGGCATCACAGCTTGGAGCTCAGCTGAACCAGAAATCGGCAGTGATGTATTATGTCATCACAGAACGCTGGAAGATGCCCTGCCCTGAAGAGGTCTGTGCAGCAGGGCAGGCCTCTTACAGGGAATATTGCTCAGGACCCCTGGTAATCTGGTGATAACACTGCTACATAGCCAGTTTCCACCACCTGACCTCCTGCTCCAGCCATGTCTTAGCCTTTCGACAAGCCAGAAGGATGAAAACTTTATTGTCCAAGGGCACCTTGTGGAGTGCAGTGCCAGGCAGAGCACTGTGAGCTGACTGCAGGCTGACTGTGGTCAGCTGACCTGGCTCTATAAAACCCTTGGGCCCATCAAACTCCCAGCCTGGCAGACTGAGCAACTTGTCAGAGCAGCGCAACAGATTCACCTCCACAGATTCACCCTAAGTCTACTTGCTTGCTTTACTCAATACCCAACTATGCCTTCTGTCATACAGTACTTGACATTGGCTCATCCTCAGTTTGATCTTTCACCCCTTGCCTGTCCATGTCTGAACTGGGCTTTCCTATCCCAGCCAAAGTGTGACCCTTTGACCCTTAGCCAAAGTGTGACAGAGTTCTTAATATTTTCATTCTGATTCTTCCATTGCTGTGTTGTAATGGCCCAATCCTATCCTTTTCCCTGCTAGAATGTGCAGCCGTAGCAAGACAGTCTACATTGCACGCTATGGTTGTAGGGGAGGGTGATCCGCCCTTACCCCTCCATGTACTCTGTAATTGTCACTGGGTTTTCTTGGGCCTGTGCCAGTTCTTTAGCTGGCAAAAGCCTGAGGAGACAAGGGGGGGCACATCAGCTGGCTCCAGAGGACATAGAATCTGGTGCAGGTTGTTTGCACAGGGCACCGCCCCTTTCTACCTCCAACATGCCCTCAGCCCTCCTCGCAACCTGCCCCAATCCTCCCATCTCCATCCCAATCTGCCCACACTGCTAACATCAGCAGGGCTCCACTTCACTGCCATCACATACGGGGTTGTCCCTGTTGTCTGCACATGGCTATGTGTACTTCCAGATCAGTGTTTATGATGATGTGAAGTCCAGTGTCATAAAGCATTAGGCTGTAGGCCGTCCAAACCAAATAACTCAAATAAATGCCCCTTATCGTGCAGCCTCCATCTCAAAAACGTTCCTGTCTTAAGGATCCAGGGCATGCAATTTGATACTATTTAACAGATCCTTCAACTGCTTTGTAACTGACATGTCAAAAGCATTATTTAATTGGCTGACAGCTATAGAGAAGAGTGTTGTCATGTCCCAGACCCAAGATACTATCCTTCAGATGGTGACCCGGATGCAGGTAAGGGGTATACAGATGTCAGTCATCGGATGCTTGCCTCAAGGGCCCTGCTTTCCCTTGTGGGAGAACACTGTAGAGTTTTCTCCATAAAGCACACTGAGCAGGCGGACAGCTTCTGAGGCTATGCAAGACCCTGTACTCCCAAAATGACGACCCAGAATCTGTAGTTTGACCACCTCACTGAAGTTCTCCCTTGAGTTCCCAGCTGAGAAGATGGAAAGTGCAGTCACTGTGACCCACTCAGAGAAACTCAGGTGTGTGACTCCAAGCCAAAGCACAGCTAGCTTTCATCTAAATTGGGGCTTGGACCCAAATCCCTACTGCCCTAACACTATTCAAGAATTCAGCAGGATTCTGGTCACTGTTAAAGCAACATCTTTGACATCTCTGGGAGCAGTCGCAGATCTTGCAGTCTGAGGTTGCATTCCTATCCACACATACCTAGGAGTAGCTCCTATTGACAATAATGGGACCTACTTCTGAAAAGATATGCAAAGGATTGGGTTCTAAGTCTATCCCTCTATTTCTCTGCTTCTCAGAGTACAATCCTAATCTGTGGTATATGATTTCACAGCCTGGGTTGAATTCCAGGTAATGATTTGGCGGTGGAGGGTGAAGGGGTTGATTGAAAATATACGTTATTAGCAACATTTCAAAATTTTAAAAGATAATGTTCATCTAAATCTAGGACCAGTGAGAACTGAGTTTAAATCCCCACTTAGCCATGAAATTTACTTGGTGACTTTGACCAGCCTACCCTACCTTGCAGGGTTGTTGTGGAAAAAAAATTGGGGTTGGAGGAGAACGTGGTCCTGAAGAAGAACCACATGTTAAAATGCTCACAAAAATCCAATTACCATATATAAAAGGTAAAGGTTTCCCCATGACCGAATGGTCTAATCGTGACCGACTGTAGGGGGCGGTGCTCATCTCCTTTTCAAAGCCTGTAGAGCCGGCGTTTTGTCCAAAGACAAGCTTCTGTGGTCATGTGGCCGGCATGACACTATGCCATAGTGCATGGAACGCCGTTACCTTCTCACCGAAGTGGTCCCTATTTATCTACTGGCATTTAGGTGCTTTCGAACTGCTAGGTTGGCAGGAGCTGGGACAAGCAACGGGAGCTCACTCCGTCACGCAGTCTTGAACTCCCAACCTTGTGGTCGGAAAGCCCAGCAACAGCGGATTAACTCGCTGCGCCACCACGTCCCTATATATATGTTACCATATATACGTTAACACAAATGAGATAGTATGTACATCTGCCAGTGACCGATTTCCTGAAATAGAATACCTACCAACTAAAAACAGAAAGAAAACAAGAAAAATGCAGCTTCTATTCCAAACAGATTGTATCTAATATTGAGAAAGTCACCTACTCTACTAATATGTAGAACAGCCCATTCCTAACCTGTGCTGGAACAGGCAGGTCAAGTGGCCTGCACTGTATCCAGTGCAAGTATGGAAGTGGCTGGAGGGGTAAAAGGATATTTTTCCCCTTTACCCCAAGTAATGCCCAAGACACCCCTATGGGGCTACTTGGATCTGCTCCAGCAAATTGGCTGGCACGAATCCAAGCAGCCCTTGTAAGGCTGTAGGGCCTGGGAGTGGGGGTTAAGATATAGTGCGGGCTGCCACTGCTGATTCCACCTCTTAGGGGCTCAATTCACTCCTAGTTCCACCCTTCCCCACCCAAAAATGCCCCCTTCCCACTTCCGATCCCCCTCCTGCCACCCACCCCCTGTTCCAGGCTGTCTGGGCTGGTGCAAACATACCCCATCCTGGCATGAGTGCAGGAGCCGGTGCAGGCCTCTACTCCAGACCAGCCAACTCTACGTGCATTCAGCTTCGAAAATGGTCTAAACTCCAAGTAATTGTAAGAGAAGCGTTCTCTGCAGGATTTGACAGTACTAGGTGTGCGTATTGCATGGAAAAAAGTTCAGGAGGCTCCGCGGATCCCAAGTGGTTAATGCCCTTGGTGCCAGGCTGAGAATGGGCAGAAATCA
>JAJKFI010000089.1:3014969-3025294 GCA_029204185.1 Lerista edwardsae
TGATTTCTGCCCATTCTCAGCCTGGCACCAAGGGCATTAACCACTTGGGATCCGCGGAGCCTCCTGAACTTTTTTCCATGCAATACGCACACCTAGTACTGTCAAATCCTGCAGAGAACGCTTCTCTTACAATTACTTGGACCTTAAACCCTAAGTACACCGGACTAAGTAGTTGTGAAAATACTTCATGGCACATTTGTGACTCTCCTGAGCTGGCATAAACCTGTAGATTGCCCTCTAAGGCTGCAATCCTAGCCACAGTGACTTGGGAGTCACTAATTATAATGAGACTTACTTCTGAGTACACGTGCATAGGATTGGGCTCTAAGATCAGTGTGCTTCAAACATTGGAAGCTCTTTCCTTCCCCTTGTGCTATTATAGATGGGTCAGCTGCCTTTTTTCCAGTGTGGGGCAAGTAAGGGCCCAAATCCTAACCAGCTTTCTAGCACTAACATAACTGTGCCAATGGGGCATGTGCTGCATCCTGCAGTGGAGCAGGAGTCATGGAGGCCTCCTCAAGGTAAGGGAACATTTGTTCCCTTACCATAGAGCTGCATTGTCCACAGGGGCAGAGGGAGGGTGTCGCCAAGGGTGGTGGCAGCCATGGGCGCCGGCAGCGGTGAGGCAGCATTGCACAGAGGAGCCGGCGTGCGTTTTGGCCCGCCTGCCTGCCCTGGCACTCGTTTCGCTCCAAAATGGAGCGATTCCAGGCGCAGGGAGGTGTGGCGGGCTGACGCACGGGAGCGGGGCAACGTGCCAGGGGCGCGGTTTCGTCACCCTGCCATGGGCGCGATCACGGCCCCGTTCGTCACTGATTGTCCATACCCTGGTGCTAGAAAGTTGGTTAGGATTGCACTCTAAGATTCCTCCATCCATTGTAAGATGGAGCTTAGGACAAATCTGTTTTTATAGCACCGTAGTTCAGTCAAACTTGTCAGGAATGTGCTTCATCAGAACAAGAAGACAGACTGGCATTATTATAACCATTCTATAAATACCAGCCCAATTGGAAGTATAGAGAAGCCAGATGACAAGAAGACAGAATCATTTTAGAACAGATTTGCATGTGAGGGATGAATCACGAAGAAGAACCTTAGGTGTTAATAGCAAGTGGCTTCACCTCTCCGGAATTAGCCCTAACACCTTTTCACAACGCAGAGTGCTTCTTCTGCCCCTTTTAACAAGAACAGGCTTCTATTGCATTTAACACTGTTAACATCATGCATGCAACTGAAGCATCTTGCAGCAAGCGGCAGATGGTCCCCATCATCAGGTTATTCACTCAGTTATATTGTTGCCACCACTGCAATCAGCACATGAAAATGAGGCCTTCTCACCCCTTGACTTCAGCTTGCCCTAATCTCATCACCCTAAATAGACTAGTTTGGTCAGTTTCCATTTCTGTTCCCCAGTCACAAAATGACAGGTTAGATTTTACTGACACACTGTCTGCATCAGGAATGATGTGCCAGGAACCCAGAGAGACCGAACCCTGGAATGATGATAAAATACCTTTCATGTTTCAGATTTGATCAGCATTGTGTGCGTGTGGGCTGGAGAACTGATTTCTCCTTCCTCCTGTGCCCTCAATGACTTCCCAGCTATTTTTATTCCAGAAGACAAATTGGGGGGGGGGTTTTTGGGGGGGGGGGTTTTTTCTGAAAATAACAAAAAAAGCTTTGCCACCTACTTTGTGCTATATTCTGAATGAGAAGCCCGAAGATGTGCATCACATGACTTACTAAAGAATCTTGCCTGGACAACCTGGTAGGGGGAGCGCTTTTGAAAGCAGTGGCAGTGAGTTTTGCGTTTCAACATAGGTTTTTAAGCCGAGATCTGACTTTGCCACTTCTGAATGCACAGCACACTGTTGCATCATGGGAATAGGCATTAAGGCTGCAATCCTATCCACGCTTACCTGGGAGTAAGCCCCACTGAATATAATGGGGCTTGCTTCTGACTAGACATGCATAGGATTGGGCTCTAACTCTGCGGTACTATTGATCACTTATCACGTATGCACAGTTGATGGTTCTATTTATTTGTTTAATATATTTATATTGCATTTTCCTGTCTGAAAACTGATGTCTGGCTGGGAAGATGGTGATGGAAACTGTCTTGCTCCCCAGATGCTCCTTCTGGTGCTGCGGCAGACTTTTGGCTCTTCATGTGCCTCCTGGTAATCATAAGGGAGAAAAAGCCCCTCCCAGAAGTGTGCTACCTAGTAACCAGGGTCAGGTAATACCAGGTTTTAGTTTTGTCTCTGAGAAGATGTAGCATCTTCTCACCTGGACATCTGGGTAGTTTGTAGCTTTTCTAGGAGGCAAGGGTGACTTCTAAAGGCTCACAAAGGAAATGTGAGATATAGGAGGCTGGACAAGATGGGCACTAGGCCTGATCTAGCGAGGCTGTTGTTACGTTCTTAACCAGCAGAAATTGTCCACCACTGAGAACCTGAGAGTCAAGCCTGCCTTTCACTAGCCTGAACTCTTCAGACCAGAATCAAAATGCGCACAACAGATTATATTGCCATTTTATGACTTTGGTGATGGACTCAGTAAAACTCAAAGTTTGCATTGTCTTTAAAGTGTGTGGTCCTATAAAAGGCATAATCTCATTGTTCCTCTGTCTTTCGACCTGTAGGTAAGTTCATCACCTGGAAAGAAACTTTTTACCAAGGGCGGATCTGGGACAAGTCACAAGGGGGAGCCTCAACAACACTAAGGCAAGTGAGCCACTGCACCAAGATATAGGCTGGGAGCCAGGCAAGATAGGTTTGAATTCAGTCAGCCTATTGCCAAAAATGTGCACACTCATATTGGGCATGACTGGCCAGAAACCCTCATGGCAGTAGCAAAAGAAGAGATTGAGGTAAATCTAGAACCCACAAATGCCCGTGCAAAAAGCTGCTGTCTAATCACTCAGCCACAGCGAAAGGCATGCAAAGAGCACCCTGTTTGGGGATTTGCACGGGCTGTAGTCATGATTGCAGTGGAGGTCTGTTGGCACAGTGTTGCACTAGCATCTATAGCTCATCTGTCAATGGAACAAGAGCAACCGAGGCAGGACTGTGGTTGCTCTGGTGCCTGAAGGCATACATTGTATGCCGCGTAGACTGGCTCAAGTGTGAGGTACAAACTAAATAAATATAAAACAACTACATTCCTAGAGGTCACTTAGGGTGCAATCCTAGCCTATGCCGGAACAGGCAGGCCAACTAGCCTGCACTGTATCCAGCTCAAGTGAGATAGAAGGCAGCTGGAGGTCACCTTGAGGTAAGGGGATTTTTTCCCTTATCCTGGGTAAAGCTCTAGCCACCCCATGGGGCTGTGCAGATCTGTACTAGCAAAATCATTGGCGCAAATCCAGATGACCCATGTAGGGCTGACCTGGCTGGGGATGGGAGTTAGGATCCTGCATAAGTGCCAGATCCTGGCTCCACCCCTTCCCTGGGCCGGTCCGCCCCTGGGCCCCCCTCCCCCCCCTCCTCCCACCCCGTTCCACCTTCTCTCTGCCCTCCCCCGAGCCCCTGTGCCAGCCTCCGGATGCTGGCCTTGCCTGGTGCTGGGACCGGCACAGGGAGGATGGCACACGTCCCTATGCCAGCCTCCCTGGCTCTGAGAGTGACGCAAACGCACTTTATGGCATGCTTGTAGAGGTGATCCTTCTCTTCATAGATGTAAACTCAGGCACACCTACTTGGGAGTCAATTTAGCTGAACTGTGGGGCTTACTCCAGAGTATGCGTCTGATAGATCTGCAAGATGATCTCCATGTGGCACTTGGACTGCCACCAGGCCTTTTTAGAAAACATTCTGTGTCCTGGACAACTCTCCTAAGCCCCCCTGGGCATGTAACCCACCTTGTTGAATGCTTTGACTACTTCAGCTCTGTTCCCTTTCACCAATCTGGGTGTTCACCTAGCCCTGCCGCCACCCCAGACCTCAGCAGAAGTAGGAGAGGCAGACTCTTTTATGTGCTTCATTCAGCACAAGCCACCAAGCATCTGTCAGACTTCTCCCTGCCTGTCATTCTGAGATGGATGGTAACCAAGGCTCCAAGAACTGCAAAAGAAAATCCTCCCCTTTGCTGCTGCTTGAGAAATCCAATCTCCAGCAAATACATGCCTGTCAGTGACAGGAAAGCAGTATTATTTTAATGTATTTGTTGTTGCTTAATTTACCTGGCCTCACATTCACAAGCAGGGAAGCGCCATTTGTTTCAGCTTTGCAAGAAAAGTTGCATGTAACCCAAATGAGATGCTGAAAACGGCGCGTAATCCTTCTTGCGGAGACAGTATCATCATAATACATTATTAGCCATTGTGATCTTCTATCATTCCACACTATGAGAATTATGGCTGTGGCACTGAGGATGTAAGACTACAGACTGAGCACTACTCGCTACAAATCTCTTGCAAAGCTCTTGTAATAAATCTCTGGGAGAAAAGCTGTTTTAAAAAAAAGGATGACACTAAAGGGAGCTGTCATTTGTTTTCTTAGGGAAGAGGGGACAAGCCGCTGTAAAGGGACACCGTGTACCACCACTTCATGCTCTTAACATCGCAGAAGGTTGCATTCATCACAGACAATTCAGCATTCTCAGTGGATGGAGGTGAAACAACATCCAGACCCTCTTGGCTACCACCCTCTACAATAAATGGCTCGTCTTGATAGAGTCATTTATTTTTCTTTTATTAGCTATCTGGGAGACCACACATGATTAGGATACTTCTAGCATGGAGAGAAAGTGCATGCATAAGAACATAAGGAGATCCCCGGTGATTTCGACCAGGGCCATCTTGGTCTAGCATCCTGTTTCTCACAGTGGCGGAGCAAATCAGTTTGGGAAGCTCAAAAGTAGGGCATGAAAGCAGGAACCGTCTCCTGCCATTTCCCCCCAGCAGCTGGTGTTTGGTGGCCTACTGCCGCTGAGCCTGGAGTTTGCATGGAGCCCTCAGGATTGGCAGCTCTTGATAGTGTCTTCTAAACAGGGTCAGCCTAAGACTTCTTGATGCCTAAGGCAGCATGTCAAATGCTGCCCCCCTTATCCAAGGACATCCTAGCCTCTACTCCTCTCACTCCCTAATGTTCTAGTTCAGCACTCCCCTTCTCTCCACATTTCCTCGTCCTCTCTGTCCCCTTCTTCTTTTCCAATCCAGATCATGGCGAGAGAAGAAGGAGCAGTGTAGGCAAATAGGCATACAAATGGGCACCACCCACACCCACCTGCTGCCTGTGGTGACTGCTTTAGAGCACAATCCTAAACTGAAGTAAGGCCAACACAGTTAAGCCAGCAAAGTTTGACCGGCACAAGGGACACCATAAAGCGCACTCAGACCACTCTCGGAGTCAGGGAGGATGGCAAGTGTCTGTGTGCTGGTCTCTCTGACACCGAGAGTGGTCCAATCATACTTTACGGTGTCCCTTGTGCCGGCCAAACTTTGCTGACCTAACTGTGCTGGCCTAACTCTAGGTTAGGATTGTGCCCTCACTTGGCCTCATAGACGGGGCGGACCTAGTCAAAATGGTGCCCAGGGCACCCAATAGAAGTGCGCCCCCAGGGGGCACATGACATCATGTGACCCCCCCCCACAGGAGCCCAGGTCTACCCACCAGAAGCAGCCACAGGTAGATCTGGGCTCCATGGAGCCCATGGAGGGAGCCCAGGTCTACCCGCAGCTGGTCCCAATGGGTAGACCTGGGCTCCAGAGCCCAGGTCTATCCGTGCAATGTTGTGGGGGCCACTGGTGCCTCCCTAGACGGCCCCAAGAGGGCGCTCAGGGCTCGTGCCCCCCTAGCCCCCCCTAGATCCGCGACTGCTCATAGATGGGGCAGCCCTGCTTCAGTGTACTGTATTTGTATTTGGCAAGCCATCTAAGTCTTTTTCTGATCTGTATGTCCTGCCAAGGTCAGTTCCATTGGGTGAGTCTGAGTTCTAGTGTTAGGATAGAGAGAGAAAAAGCACAGACTTCACACCACAGGTGTGTCTGCTTACCTGGGAGCAGCAGTAGCATTGGTCTGTTAAATGAGATCTATGTCTTGGTAACCATGATCTTGAGATTCTGCCCTCCCAAACAGGATCAGTACTGTAATGGTGTGCACTGAGTCGAGCTGTTTGCTTTGATTGGTAGCAGTTTTGTGACACTGGAGCCTTTCACATTCTCCTTAAGAATTTTTGAATTAGAGGTGTCACGGATTGAATTGGCTTGCAAAGCATGTGATCTACCACTGAAACCTGGGGATGGGGTAAATCACATCCGTGAGTCATATCCGTGTCAACCCATGCGGGATTTGAAAGCACACTTTCCCTCCTGTGTGAGGGTTTGTTTCTCTGTGGAAAAAGCTGTGCTAGTCCAGCCTTCAGTGCTGTCAATTATCCTTTGACTGCCGGTGAAAACAGGAAGTAGCTGCTGATTGGAGAAAAGGGCTGTTTACAGCAGCCATGGAGGAGATCAGAGGGGGCTGCAAGGCTCCAGGACCCTGCAGGAGGCCAGCGCTGCCCCCAAGGCCCTTCGTAGAGGAGACACCATGATTGCTGGAGTACCATCTCTGCCATCAGAGCAGGGCTACTCCCAGTGATGTCATGCAGGGGGTACGCGGGGGTACGCGAGTACCGGTTTCTAGGATTACAGCTGGCCCCGCCCATTCGCCCACCCACTCGTCGACTCCGCCCTCTGCAACGTTTGAATTTCCTGCATGTTTGAGTTGCCTGCATGTTCTCAGAGCCAGGCAGGCAGGCAGGCAGTGAGCGGAGCCTTTCCTTTCCTTGCCACTGAAAAATGAGTTGCTCTGGGGTTTTAACATGATGCCAGGCCTCCTTAACATGTTCTGGGGGTGCTGTGGAATACTGTTGCAACTGTTGGGTCAGTTTAAAATCATCTGAGGCCTCAAAAAGGGCTTTTTTCATGTCACTTCCTGCCACGACATCACTTCTGGCTTATGATGTCACTTCCGGTGGGCGGGTCCTGACACGTGCCAATCAAAAGTGGGTACCTGTTCTTAAATCATTTAGATGACACCACTGGCTACTCCCCATAAGAAGGAATTCCCTGTTTCCAGTTCTCTTGGTGGGTCGCAAGCAGTTTGGGAACCGCTGGTCCAGGCTGCTTGTCCCACCTCTTCTGAGGACTGAAAACACAGAGATCAGACAACCGTGTGAGTTTTCCAACCTGATATTCAAAATCTACTTGGAAGATTCCAAACTCACAGATTAAAGAATGGAAAAGTTATGTGGCTTACTCCATGGGAGATATCCATAAGGCAACTCATGTAGGTTTTATATCTAAATATGTACTACCGACTTCCAAAGGGGTTTGTGCACATTTGTTCTGGGCCTAAGTCGTGTTCCTTGCCATGAAAACAAGTATTTATGAAAGACAGCTTATCCACCATTACCAGACCTCCCTCCCACCGAAATGAACTGCTACAGGGGCATATTTTAGGTTGTGCTCTCAGTTCATGCAGCCCCCAGAGGCTCAGCTGGTGCTCCACATGAACAGGACTGCAACACAAAAATCTCGGCCGCATGCAGGGATTCTGTGTCAAATTGCAGGAGTTCCTTGGCAGAGATATAGAAATGGAAAGGAATTCCCTCAGGTTAGGATGCTTGAAATCCACTGAATAAAAGGATTTCATCCTGGTCTTCTAGTGTTTTGTCCCTTCTCCTGCAGTTCACGGCCCCAGAGGAATGAAGTCATCTCCAACAGCAGTGAAAAGAACTCTGTTGCCTTGAAAAGAGAAAATTGGTACATTGAGATTTTCCACTTAAAGGACCTCACCACAAAAGCCATTTATGGACTAATAACTGTGTATTTGTTTTTCCATTTGTCACACACAAGCTTCATGGCGCCTTGCCTAACTGCTTTGCACCTGTTGACAAATCCTCACTTTTTTTCAAGCACTCAAAAAGAACATATTTTGGCAGCTAGGAAAAGTCAGTAGGTGAAATTGTTGCTTTCAGCAAGTGGGTTTGGCACACTGCAAGACCTCATCTGCACCCCGTTGATTAAGATCCTATTATGTACTACACCAGTGTTATTCAAGCTGTGGGTTGGGACCCACTTGGTGGGTCGTGACATGATGTCAGGTGGGTCGCAGAGAGCTGGAAGCAGCCATCTTGGAAGCTGCAGACCTGACTCTTGCTATATTGCTTTTGTGAGTGTAAACAGTTTGAATTTTCAAGGGAGGGTGTTTTGTTTTTTGAAAAAAATTGTTTTCATTTCAGTGCTTTTACATAGTATTTTGTCCTAATCTTGCTTTCTGTCAGGGATGTTTCATGGTTGTACAATTGCTGCCGTCCAATAAGGCCAATCTGCATTTCAAGACTGTCATTTTATTATGTTACAATAATAATGTATTGATGATGTCAGTTCCTGCCATGACACCATTTCCAGTGGTTCCCGATACACATGCCATTCTAAAGAGTGGGTCCTGGTCTAAAATGTTTGAGAATCACTGTACTATACTATAGATAAAAACTTATTACTGGGGTATAGGTAAAGGTTTCCACACAACCGAATGGTCTAGTTGTGACCGACTGTAGGGGGGCGGGACTTATCTCCATTTCTAAGTCAAAGAGCCGGTGTTTGTCCTAGGACAAGCTTCCATGGACATGTGGCTGGCATGACTTTACGCCAAGGCACACGGAACACCGTTACCTTCCCACCAAAGTGTCCCTATTTATCTACTCGCATTTTTAGGTGCTTTTGAACTGCTGGGAGCAGGAGCTCCCAGGTTGGCAGGAGCTGGGACAAGCAATGGGAGCCCACTCCATTGCGCAGTCTTGAACTGCCAACCTTCCGGTCAGGAACCTTCCAGTCAGCAAGCTCACAGCTCAGGAATTTAACCTGCTGTGCCACCACATCCCTTTTCCTGGGATATGCATATGCCTTTAAACATGTTGGCAGGAGCTGGGACAAGCAATGGGAGCCCACTCCGTTGCGCAGTCTTGAACTGCCAACCTTCCGGTCAGGAACCTTCCAGTCAGCAAGCTCACAGCTCAGGAATTTAACCTGCTGTGCCACCACATCCCTTTTCCTGGGATATACATATGCCTTTAAACATGCACTAACATATGCATATGGGGGGGGAGCACTCATGCGCTTGGATCCTGAGCAGTGGCCTATGGCACAGCTCAGTGGTTCAGAGGGGAAACACAAGAGAGATGTGTTCCCCCCCCCCAAACCACTGAGCTGTGCCATAGGAAGCTTCTAGGCCATGGGTTTTGTTCACAGGGTCAGGTGTGCTGTGCAAGAAAGTTGCAGCCATCCATGGAATTTTCCAGGAAGCAGCCAAGTCTTCTTTCCAAGCCAGGCTAAGCAGTGGGTGGTGGTGATAATTGCACAGACTATCCAAAGTGTGGCCTTCCTCTTGGATCCAAGGTGTCTTGCCATCAGCTCTACTTCTGAATCACATCACTGGCCTAGGTCAGTGGTTCCCAAACTGTGGGTTGAGACCCACAAGTGGGTTGCGACCCAGTTTGTGGTGAGTCATGAAACTGACAAGCTGATAGCTGACAAGGAAAATGCATTGAGTCCTATGAAAACCAAAACAGAGCAGCACATGCATTTTTGTTTGTGAGTGGGTGACTATGCCTGGGTTCCTATAGAAGGCCAAGTGAGTGAGAAAGCAAGGCTACCAGAATAGTCTTGACGGACGTGGAGCTCAACAAATGCTCCAGAAGGCAGCCTCCCATAGTACAAAGGATAAAAACAGAGGCTTGACAGGCTGGTAAAGTGAAACTGTTTTGTTTTTTAAAGTGAAGCTAGGTGAGTCCCAATAGAGCAGCAATTTTCAACCTGTGCGCTGTGGCACATTGGTGTGACATGAATGGTCTGCAGATGTGCCGTGGGAGTTTGGGGGAGGGTAATATATTAGTAGGCTCATTGGGGGATGTGACCACTCTCACCCAACTGATGTGGCTGACAGTGCGGTGTGCCTTGTTAATTGCCAAAAAACTGATGGTGCACCTTGACAACTTTAGTGCCTTGTCAGTGTGCCATGAGATGCAAAAGGTTGAACATCGCTGCAATAGAGTGTTGTTTTTAAAAGTGGGTCCCAGTGCTAAAAAGTTTGGGAACTGCTAGCCAAATTGTAGCTCTCATGGAAGGCACCCAGTGCCATATACCCATGTATACACATATGTTCTCTGCATGCATCAGAGAGATAAAAAGCCTTATCAGGCAACACATTAAACATGCTGAAATCACCTTATCTGATAGCACTCAAGCCGTGTGTGTGTGTGTGTGTGTGTGTGTGTGTGTGTGTGTGTGTGTGTGAGAGAGAGAGAGAGAGAGAGAGAGAGAGAGAGAGAGAGAGAGAGAG
>JAJKFI010000089.1:3040904-3053381 GCA_029204185.1 Lerista edwardsae
ATTCATTCATTCATTCATTCATTCATTCATTCATTCATTCATTCATTCATTTATGTATAAAACAGGTTTTTTTTCCCCAGCCTGTGAAAATGTGTAAAATATACAATGTATATTGTATACTCAAACTGAAAAATTTGGGGACCTCTGTACTACACAGTATGCACAAAAATAGAATCCTGAGGTAGCAGAGTGAACAGTACAGCCTGCAGGTGGGACATAGCATATCTGATTGCTTCCCCCATGCCAAAACAAAAACAAAACAGGAGCCCAGCAGGGAGAGAGCTGAGCTGGAACTTTTCTCTCTGCTGGGCTTATTTTCTGCTTGCTCAAAGGTTTATGTTTAATATGGGAAAGCATTCAAAAATTAGATCCTTTCACTGCAGCCTGAGATGATGGAGTCTAGTGGTTCTCAAAGTGTGCTCTTAGGAGCCCTAGAGCTCCCTGAGACCCCATCAGGGGCTCCACTAACAGTACACGGGCAGAAGATTTAGTCGAGAGGGTTAATGCCTCCGTTTGCCTGAAGATAAGAGCTGAAGATCTGAAGGTCGCCAGTTCGGGACTGCCGGAAGTCTCTGTGAGCGGCAGACCTCGTTAATTGCGACTGATTAACAGCTGAGCTTCGGCTGCCTTGTGTGAGGGGGAGTTGTGCCGAAGTTCAGCTGCTTCTCTGGTGGGAGCAGGGAAGCCACTTATCAGCCAGCAAGAAGACAAATGGGTGGCCAGAAAGGACTAAATCCAGAAAGATCCATCTGTATGTGTGTAGTTCTTGAAAAATAGAACATTTCTGTAAAAATTGTAAAAACCTTTGGGTTTCTGAATAAAGTCTGCCTATGTAAACCGCCTTGAGTTATAGTCATTAGAGAAATCTGGTGACCTAAGAAATGTCATATAAATCCAAGTATTTATTTATTTATTTATTTATTTATTTATTTATTTATTTATTTATTTATTATAATAACTGGCTGCCATCTGTGCCCTGCCCAGTTTGCTCATCTGTCCCTCCTGCCTCCCCTATTTGGGCTGGAATTCCCCTCCTATTCCAGCTCTTCACTGGTATTTAGCATTGGGCTCAGCACCATGCCACTCCATGCATGTACCAGCACTCTCGGGCTCCCTGAGACTTTGCACATGCAACAATGGCCCTCGTTGAGATTCCTTCTAGGTGTAAAGGACTCCAGGGACCAAGTCCATTCCATCTAGCAGTCCATTCCATCCAGTGGTGTCATTCAAATGATTTAGGAACAGGAACTCACTTTTTATTGGCACTTGTCGGGAACCCAGAACCAGCCACGGAGCCCGTTAGGATCTGGAACACCCATTCTGGTCCGTTCCCCCTGAATGACATCACTGATTCCATCCCACTCTCATTCTGCTGTGCATGTAGCTGGAGCTTTAGAGTTTAGATATGCCACTCTTTTTTCTTATCCTGTTCCTTGGTCTTTACCCGCATCCTTTCATTCAGAAACTAAGCAGAACATTTCCCAGCACTCACCCCCATGCCAGGAAAGTGTTCACCTTCTACATCCTTTCTTCAAAATTAGCATGATTTTGCCTTCAGCTCAGCCAACAAAGCTTAGGAACTTTATCTTATGTTGCATTTGGCCATCCTACCCTTAAGGGCCAAACTGCATGAGGTGTCAAATCAGGGTTTATAAATGGAAATGAACCCAAAGTGTCTGCTTTTTGTGCAAAGCAGTGGTGGTGACTGAATGGAAGAGGAATCTGGCTAATAAACAACTGTAAGTTGAGGTTTTATTAAAAACAACACTTTACCTTTGCAGCACTTTCCTGCCAAAAATTTCCCATTTGCTATTTTTTGGTAACATCAGCTTGGCATCATTTTTGGGCTGGATAATACACAGACTCTCTTTGAAGCTTCAGTCCCATGTACACTTATCAGAAACAATAGGATCTAAGTCTACATGCACAGAGCTGGGCTGCAATTCTGCAGACCTATGAACACTCACTAGGAAGATATCTGATCAACTGTGTTTTGGGAAGATCATAGGGGAAAGCAGGCTGACCCAGTCTTAAAAACCTCAACAATAATGCCTGTAGGTACAGTATGACAGTGACATTGGGGCTTTATGGGCCATCTGATCCAGTGGTGGACCGGGGGGGGGGCAAAGGGGGAAAATGCCCCTGTCACTTGGCTTGGCGGGGCGGTGACATGATGTCCACAGTGCTCACCGGCTCCTCCAATGGTTGGAGGAAGCTCACACTGTGGGCGCAATCCTAAACTGAGTTAGGCCAGCATAAACTAAGCCAGCAAAGTTTGGCCAGCACACCGTAAAGTATGTTTGGACCACTCTCGAAGTCAGAGAGGCCCGCACGCAGACGTGAGCCATCCTCCCTGACTCTGAGAGTAGTCAAAACATGTTTTATGATGGCCCCTGTGGCTTAGCGTATGCTGGCCTAACTCTAGTTTAGGATTGCGCTCTGAGTTTCCTCTAGAGGAGCTGGGCGAGTTTGTGTGTGTGTGTGTGTGTGTGATGCTGGCTGAAATACAATTAAGCCACTGGGCTTTTCTGTGTTCCAAGCTGCACTTCCCCCTCTGATGATAGGAGGAAACTCAACACAAGTTTCCTCTGACTATCGGAGGGAGAGAGCAGCCCTTTGTTGCTGGAAGCTGCACTCACCCCTGGAGGGGGCAGGAGCCACTTTCAGGAAATAATGGCAATGTCGCAATGATGACACCATAGTTACTTCCAGGGCAGGGGCAGCCGCTGGGGATTTGCCCAGTGGTGTCATCTACAAACAAGGAACGGGAACGCTGGGTGGGAATTGGGCGGGACTTCTGCGTGATTGGCAGCCCACCCGTTCCGTTCCGCGGCTGCCCTGGCCTCGGGGGGGGAGCTGCCCCCAGTTTGCACGCCCCACCGCTGCTTGCCCAGGCTCCAGTGCCCCCCCACCCATCTCCCCCGGCAAGCAAGCACCCCCCCCCCGAGGCCGCGGAACAGGACGGGTGGGCAGCCAATCACGCGGAAGTCCCGTGGAAGTCCCGCCCAGCGTTCCCATTCCTTGTTTGTAGATGACACCACTGGGTTTGCCCCTAGGTGGGCCACCCCCCAGGACCGCCTCTGATCTTATCTTAAGTTATTTCAGAAAAAAAACAAAAAAAAAACAATTCCAGGCACTCCTATGGGCTTAACCCACATTATTGCCAGGAAGTGAAACAGGAATGTTTCCAGTTGAAATGAGTACACCATTAGACCTATTTAGCTGCTGGTTTAAATTAATGCACATGCCAGAAGATAGGCTCCTGAGGGATATGTCTCCAAGAACAATTACAATCAAATTCCACCCGATTGTCCATTTGGTCCCAGAAAATAGCTGAGCGAATCCAATTACGTTACATGGTTTTTCCACAATTTTTTTCTAGAGTCTAAAATGTCAGCTGCTAAACTGCAGTTAAAAATAGGCTGGGTGATATTTTTGTGCAGACTGATTTATCTTTGGTGGCCAATATTAAATCAGAACCCTGATAAATAACGATACAGTTTCATCATTGCCTGGAAAACTATTTAACTGATTTGTCCAGATATGTGCTGGAAAAAAAAGGCTTTCATGCTGTTAAGACTCCACAAATGCTTTCTGTTCCATTAGAAGGGCACTGCCATAACATCTCTTTCAATTTAAGACACTGTATTTGCAGGGAGGAAATTGTTGTCTCATCCCTGAAAATGTCCCTGAAATAGGTTCATTCCCTCCACCCACCCCGACACATTATTAAAGGACCAGCACTGCTGATCAAATCAACAATTGCTGTTTGCTAACCATAACAAAGAGATCACTCAAACAGAGGAAATATTTGCATCAGTTTCTACAAAGCCACAATGCAGCCCTGAAGTAAGGGAACAAAGGCTCCCTTATCTTGAGGAAGCCTCCATGACTGCTTCCCTACCACAGGATGCAGAACATGCCCTTTTAGAATTCCTACATCAGCACTGGAAAAATGGATAGGATTTGGGCCCTAAGTCTTTCTAAACAGCCTAAGGGCTCAATCCTATCCAAGAGTTCAGAGTTGATACAGCCACAATGCAGCCCTGAATAAGGTAACAAATGACCCCATGACTTTCGTCCCCCCAAAAACCACAGGATGCAGCACACATCCTGATGGCACCATAGCATTGGCATTGGAAAATTGGATAGGACTGGGCCCTCAGTCTACTCCCAGACTCCACAGCAGAAGGAACAGCGGTGCAAAGCTGCCAGTGCCTCCTCTGTAACTAGAGCGAAGCCTGGGGGTGATCACACTCCCCCGCTAGGTGTAGCACCCGGGGTAGGTGCCCCTCAGGCTCTGCCCTATTTATGCCTCTATGTCAAGCTACCGTTAAAAACACAATACAAAATTGGCCATCCTAAATACATTAATTATCAATTTATAACACTAAAGTGTAATTATCTTAATTTGAATTAAAATTCACTAAGCTAATTTGAATAATTACCTGTTCAGATCTAATTTGGATACCTGAAGAGTACTATTTTCACCTAAATATAGCAATGATCTTTTCCCCACATCAAATGGAGCTTCCAGTCAGTGAGTGGTGATGCTCATCCCACTGGAAGTGGTCATTAACCTGGAAGTGATGGCAGGAAGTGTCATTGTCAAGCAGGAAGTGCCATCATTGTGACATAATAAAATGACGCTCCTGGTTGCAAACTGGCATTTTTGGACTGCAGCAATTGCACAACCATGAAGCATCCCTGACAGAAAGCGAGAGTAAGACAATATATTATGTAAAAAAGCACTGAACTAAAAACATTTTTTTAAAAAACCTCATTTAAAAATTCAAACTGTGAACACTCACAACAGGAATATAGCAAGAGGAAAGTCTGCAGCTTCCAAGATGGCTGCTCCCAGCTTTTCGTGACCCACCTGACATCAGCTTTCCATGACCCACCTGACATCAGCTGGGGCACAGCTGAGTTTAAACACAGTCCTGCTGCTGTCTGTCCCAGGTAGTGTGAAACCTGAGAGTCACACACATGGAGTACGCCTCATTGAGGAAGACATGACAAAACAGTAGCTATTTTAGTTGGAACAACACATTACATATGTACATGTACAATAACTGCCTTTTTGCTGTGAAGGGGAGTAGCAGCTGACTCTCTAAGAGCCAAGTGAAGCCTACATCATTATGACAGCGGCAGGGCCAGCCCAAGGCCTCCTGAGACCAAACATTGTTTCCCTTCCCTGATGCCACAAGGCCCACAACTCCAATGTTCTAGCTCAGCATTCTGCTCTCCTCCACATTTCCTCTTCCTCCCTGTTCCACTCTTCCTTTTCCAAATCAAGAAGTGAGAAGGAGGCAAGAAAAATGGGTAGAGATGGGCGCCCCCACAAGCACCTGAAGCAGCTGCTTCATTTGGCCTTGTAGATGGGCTGACATAACTCCTTTCCTCAGGCCAAGAGTTATTCTTGCTCCTTTGAAAAGCTGGGCTCTTTTTCTTGCCTGGAAAGGCAAGAAAAATTGAGAGGGCGAGCCAGCACTTCAAGCCATACAAGTCTCTCCATCTGTCAGGATAATGGGGGAAGACGACCATCAGAATTTAAGACTGTTAGGGGCAGCTACATCCCTCAGAGGCATCATCTACTTACACAGTAGATGGTATGAGGTGGTCAAATTCTGAGGGGTGGAATGGATTGTCCCACTGTAGACAGCAAATGATGGATCACATTCCCCCATATTGAATATTTCCTGCTACCAAAAGCCAAAACCCCAAACCTAGCAGGAGAAACTCAGGAGAATGATTCTAGCTTATCTGCTTTCTACTTTTTTAGTTTTCATGGAGGGGAACATTAAAAAAAAACCAAACCTCATCCTTCACCTGCCTTGCGAAATGGTCCAGGCAGTCCATTTTACCACCTCGTCCTGTTGCTTTATGTAAGCCTGGCTGTGTAGCCAGGCTCTGAAGGGAGAAAAGCAAGAGCTTGATTGACAGCTTAACAGTTTTCACGTTCAGTTTTCTCTTTGCACATTGCTTCCAAGTAATTGAATGTGCATTTTTGAGGACATTTGGAAAAAAACAACAACACCCCAAAGTGTGGTTAACTGCTTGCCTGCCAGAGTTCTCCTGGATCAAATGAATGATACCACTGGAGTTGCCATCTTTTTTGGCAGGCCTCTGATGCAACAGCTTACCATGCAGGAATTAAGCAGGAGATGTACTAATGAGGAAAAAAGTTTCCATTTTCCCTCACAGGACTCCATTTCCTAACCCACTCGGGGAGAATTCATCAGGTCCACCTTTTCCCCAATCATTTTTTCAGTTCTGGAAAATGTCACCTATTTAATTTTTGTGTCACAAACAGCTGTGAAAGGCACAGGAGTCCTGCCAGAAAAGGGGTCGTAGCCTCAGGCATCAAGCTCTGTTATGGCTGTCATCCTTTTTATTAGCCCAGCTCTTATGTTTTTAAACTATAGCCTGACTCAGAATCATTTAGCCCAGTGATTCCCAAACGTTTTATCATCAGGACCCAATTTTTAAAACGGCACTCTGTCTGGACCCACCTAGCTCTATGAGCCTTTTAAGAAGTGTTTCATTTTACCAACTGCTAAAGCCTCGGTTTTTATCCTTTTTACTATAAGGGATGTATGACCATCCCCGAAGGGCAGGCTGCCTGATTTATGAGTGCCAAGGGCTATGGCTATAATGGGGCAGCAATGCTTCTCCCCCACCCAAGTATCAGCTGGTTTTTCCCTTGATGCAAATATTCTAATCTGCCCTGTCAGCTTTGCAACTCGCCAAAAATTGGGGTGCGACCTACTCGTGGGTCATAGACCCACAGTTTGCTGATTTAGCAGGTGAGACTTTTCCTGCCACTCCATTTACCTGCATTGAATCACCTGCTAAATTTCTGTGTGTCAAGTTGGTGTTGACTCATAATATTTAATGTTTATATACAGCGTTACCAGATAGAAACTGGGACAGAGTGCCTATACCTTAAACCAATGTATAGAAGAGGGAATTTGGGCTAGAGCAGCTTATCATGGAAGGGTTGCAAAAGCTGTACCCACCAACATTTCCTCTTCTGTACCATGGTTAAAGGTATAGGCACTTGGTCTCAGTTTCTATCTGGTAACCCTATTTATATAGCCATTTGTGAGTGTGTGTTAACTGGAAGTAATATTTTTAACAACCCTGTAAGTCTGAGTATCCTTGTATTGCAGCTGAGGCAAAGCAGGCATGGCTTATCTAGGACCCCTAAGTGGGAATTCACGGCAGAGGTGAGCTTTGAACGGCGGAGGTCTTGATTCACATCAGTGTCACTTAGCAGCATCCCCAGCCCTGTCCCTCCCCGGGGGTAGGACCGCAGACCAGCAGCCCCCCCCCCACAGTGACAGGCGCCCCTCTTCCACTCACCTTAAGCTCCTGGAGCTTTGTGCGATGTTCTACTGCATGGCAAAAATGTTCTAAGAGGTTCAGAACACTTTTAAACAATACTCCTGGCTTTCCAACAAAAAACGGAAGTATTGTTTACAGGCATTCTGAACCCTTCAGAAAGTTTTGGCACATGATGGGAGGCCTGCAGCAGGTGGCGCCCAGGAGCAGTTCGCCCTCCAGCTGAATGGTAGGTTTGCCACTGCTTAGACCCAACACTAGAGGGCACAGTAAAAAGGAAGAGACGGCATCTAATTGTACACAGGAGTCAGGTCCTCAAAGAGGTTGCCTTCCCTACAGTCACCTGCTTTCTTTCCACAAACGTTACTCGTGTTCCTGTAACATTTTTAAGCACTGACATTGAACAGGTGTGACTGTGTGACCACACCAATAAAGGCCTGTTCTTTTCAGCTTCGGAGGACTGGCTTCTTATGTTTCATTACAGATCTTGCAAAGCCAACTCCTGGGAATTGAGCTGTCAGGAATCGGAGCTGTCCAGACAAAGATCAATGGCGAAGAGAAGCGACCAAGACAACATCTATCATGTTAACGTATTTTTGCCCCATCGGAGGAAATCAAGACCCTGGTTGGAATTTGTGTTTGTGTAGTCACTTGTGTTTGATAAAGTTAAAAACCCCAACCTGTTTGATAAAGTTAAAGACACCAACAATCTGGTGTCTTCCTTGGGGGTAGTGCCAGATGCAGGGGAGTGGCAGCGAGATAGAAGTATCTGGCTGGGACCAGATGTAGTCACAGTCCTACCACTGAGGGGGCAAATGCCCCGGGCGTGAAACGGGAGGTGGGCGGTGACAAGGTGGCTCGCCTCTTCGAGAGGCGACTGGTGTTTGGCCCGCCCGCCTTTGCCCCATATGGCTCTGAAATGCAGCCTGGTGTGGTGTAGGGGTGTGGCAGAGCTGCACACAGGGGCAAGGAACCAGCGGAGGGGGCAGAGCCTCATTGGCTGGGTCCCAAACTGAATAGATGGCCCCTTGGCCTGATCCAGCAAGGCTTTTCTTAGGTTCTTAACAGCACAATGCTATGCATGTCCACTCAGAAGTAAGTCCTATTGTGTTCATAAGAACATAAGAAGAGCCCTGCTGGATCAGGCCAAAGGCCCATCTAGTCCAGCTTGCTGTATCTCACAGCGGCCCACCAGGTGCCCCAGGGAGGCATGAGACAACAAGACGCTTGCATCCTGTTGCCACTCCCTTGCACCCAGTACTCTGAAGTAGCCCACCACCAATGTAAGGAGGTTGCACAATCCATCATTGCCTATAGCCCACGATGGACCTTTCCTCCAGAAATCCATCCAATCCCTTCTTAAAGGCATCCAGACCAGATGCCATCACCACCTCTTGTGGTTCCACAGATTAACTACCCACTGGGTAAAAAAGTACTTCCTTTTATCTGTTTTAGCTCTCCCAACCCTCAGTTTCAGTGCATGCCACCTGGTTCTGGTGTTTTGAGAGAGGGAAAAGAACATCCCTTTAGCGACTCTATCCCTTCCGTGCATAATTTTGTATGTCTCAATCATGTCCCCCCCTGAAAGGACATGACAATGGAACTTACTCCCAGTAAAGTGTGTATAGGATTGCAGCCTTAGTAAATTCTAGACCACTGCTTGGACTCTCTGGTTCCATGGCTGACAGCTGAAGCAACTTTTCATTCTGCTGCTCCTGGGCCTTTCCAGCACTTTACTATGCAGAAACTGAGCCAGTGACACTACTTTTCTCTTCCCTCTCTCTCTCTCCATGTGGAGGAAAAGCATCACCTGCTCAATTTCTGCATAGCATGCAGCTGTTAAAACCCAGGAGGAGGATAAGTTATAAAAGGGGGCAATGTCATGTATAGGCTAAATTATAAATCTGCTTCCTAATGATAGGCTTGGGGAGTGGGAGTTGAGCTCAGGTTCCACAAGCAATTTTTTTTCTCTTTGAAATGAGCAGACATTGAAAGCAATCAATATATGGAAATGATCCTTATTTTATCTCTGCAATAGGCGCTGGGCTGAGATGACCCAAGACATGGGATGGGGTAGCTGGGCCAGGGGCAGAGAACGTGCTCTGAATTAGAAGTTCTCTGATTCCATGGCAGGCATCTTGAGTTTAAAACAAACAAGCTCTCCGAAAGCCCCCTGGAGAGCTGCTGCCAAAGTCAATGGTTCTGGGCAAGATGGGCCAAACGCCTCACTCAAGACAGCTTCATATGCTGCATGTAACAGTGCCTGAGGCAGAAAGTCCAGATGGCGCTCTCTGTGGCGGTAAAGATGTAATAATGCACTCAATAATTGACAATGCGCTACCCTTTCATGTGGCCCCCAAATCTCTCACCAGGGGCTGCATGCATCTCGCGTGGCCTAATGGCAGGAGCCCCTTGCTCCTTCCTGTGGCGTTACCCAGTCCTATGCTCATTTGCATACAACTACAAGTCTGTTGGCTGGAAGCTTTTGGCAAATTGATGCTGGCGCTATCCTAGAATTCTGCATAAGGACGTGCGATGCACCTCGGTTCTGTTCTGGAGAGGCTGGTTGAAAGCTGGCTTTGGGAGGTCTCAGCTGACATCAGATTGTTCCAGCAAATGTAGCACTGCTCTGCTGTAAATCAGTAGCAGGCTGCAGCTGCAATATTTATAACCCGTCTTTTGCCTTCAAAACACTTATTGAAAGACTCTTATTTAAGGCCCTCATAAATTTTAACGGATCTGCTGAAAATTCCATTAGGCAAGCTCTCCTTGTTTATCTCATATGGCAACACCTGTATTTATGTCAAAATTTATATTTAGTGTTTCAACTATTGCAGTTTTTAATTTTATTTTCGAAATTGGCTGGATATCAATATCTGATTTTGGAAACTAAACACATTGCAATGATCTATACGTGGATTGCATACTAATTAGTTTCATTCTAGTTTTTACTGGGCAAGCCATGGTGACAGCCTCTATTGGTAATGTATTGACAGCACAATCCTAACCTGGAGTGAGGCTGGCACAGTTAAGCCAGCAAGGTTTGGCTGGCACAAGGGACACCATAAAGCATGCTTGGACCACTCTTGGAGTCAGGGAGGATGGCGCACCTCTGTGTGCTAGCCTCTCTGACCCTGAGAGTGGTCCAAACATACTTTATGGGGGCCCTTGTGTCAGCCAAATTTTGCTGGCCTATCTGTTCCAGCCTAACTCTACGTTAGGATTGCTCTCTGAGGCTCTTTTTAGCTGGTGAACTTTGATATGCTTTAGCATCACCACCATTAATCAAAATTCCTTTGGTATCAGGCTTAGCACCTCTTGCAACTGACATTGCACACATTTTTGTGATTTCTGTATGGAGATGATCCGATGCAGAGAGCACTACAGAATGATATAGTGGCCCTTAATATAGTGGCTCTCAATTTAACCGGCTGTGGAAGTAATGGATATGGCCTGCTTCATTGAAAAGTATTCATCTATGTGTTGCACATGCACGTGTGCATTGTCATAAATGACTTCAATGGACTCAGCATGAATGAACATCCCTTCCCACTGTTGCAGAGCAATCCTAGACGTGCCTTTTCAGAAGTAAGTCCCATTGTGTTTAATGGGGCTTACTCCCAGGAAAGTGTGGATAGGACTGCCGCCTTACAGCCCAATCCTGGGCCAGTGTAATGTGCATTGTGCTGGTGGAGGCTGCTTTACAGCAGTTGCAAAGCAGCCTCCACCAGTGGGAGGTGCATTTGGGAGGAGTTCTGTTGTGCAGGGAGACCCGGCCCACTGGCCTCCCCGTGCCTCAGTATTTCCCCGGAACCAAACCAGAAGTTGCAAGCCTGAACTGGAAGTCACTTCCGGTTGTGTCATGGAGGCCTTCTGAGGAAGTTCAGTATGACCTCCAAGTAAGTTATTGCGGTGCTGCCCCCCCCCACCTCTGGACTTCTGTGGGTTTTGGTATCTTCTGAGGTCCTGGAACCAATCCCCTGTGGATACCAAGGGCCCACTACATATAGCCACTAGAAAAGAGACTGTGCTGGGATGAAGAGGGACAATTACTCTCCCCCTGCTAAATATAAGAGGAACACCATTTGAAAAAGTGCCTCTTGCCCTGTTAGTAGGGTGTATATGAATACATAAATGTAAGACATAAAACTATGAAATACACCTAAATAATAAGCATGTATTAAAAGCCAATCAACAGCAGCATAAAAACATAAATATATAAATAAATAACTATCTAAAAAAGCATGCACTCGTCTACAGTCTTCATACCCTGGGAAATCACAGGGTATCAAATGTTCTTTGAAGTAAGATCTTCAGGCCTCACTGGAAGGTTAAAAGCAAGGGAGCTTTTCTCAGTTGAAAGGGGATGGAATTCCAGAGTACTGGCACCAGTCGCAGATCTAGGGGGGCCAGGGGGGGCACAAGCCCTGGGCGCCGTCTTGGGGTGCACCAGTGGCCCCCGCAACATTGCGCGGGTAGACCTGGGCTCTGGAGCCCAGGTCTACCCATTGGGACCAGCCGCGGGTAGACCTGGGCTCCCTATATGGAGCCCAGGTCTACCCATTAGAAACGACGGCAGAGCCCAGGTCTACCAATTGGGACCAGCTGCGGGTAGACCAGCGCTCCCCAGGTTGGGAAAGCATTGGTAGTGCAGGCGCCACCACTAAGAAGACTGTTCCTGGCCCCCATTCCCCTAATCTCTGTCAGTGGCAGCACAACCAGCAGGGCCCCTTCAGATGACTGAAGAGAAAAGCCTGGGCAGTACGAGAGACTTGAGGCAGTCTCTCAAGTATGCTGGACCCAGCCATCCAGAGCTTTAAACGTAGAAACCAGCACCTTGAATAGGGCCCGGCAGCCAGTGTAGCTGCTCTTGGCTGACTCACCCCAAGGGGGAGAAGGCTTTAGCAAGTACCTGCAAGTAAAGGGGGCCAATCATCACAGATGGTTGTTTTTAATTATTGTTTTTATGTTTTATTGTTCTAATGTTGTTTTTAATTATTGTTTTTAATTGTAAATTGTGATTTTATTGTATTTTATTGTTGTAAGCCGCCTTGGGTGCCCACGGGGCAGAAAGGTGGGATATTAAATAAATAAATAAATAAATAAATAAATAAATAAATAAATAAATAA